>JBAMJV010008653.1:0-62759 GCA_037951105.1 Echinarachnius parma
TAACCTAGGCCATAACAAACTATTTCAGTCGATTTTGAAGTTAAGATACAAAATAATATTGTCGAAATAAGCAAATCGTTCGGCTCATGGCGCGCAAATGAGCTAACATATCAATTATATGTCGGCGCAGCCTTTTAAAGATAACATGAACAAGTTAAATTAAAAATGATGATTTCGATGCAAAGAATCAAACAAACATTTCAAAGTCAGTTATGAAGACAAACGCGTCCGAATAAGGAACACATTTACTTATCAATACTTTGACAATGTATTCTCTGTTGATATGATTGAAGGTAGTGCATACTTCCTAACTACATTGTAATACTTGTAAGCAGCTTTAATTGGCGACGCAAATATCTCAAACTCAATGAAAGATAAAAGATAACTGCGATTTGCTCCATAACTCTTTATAATGAATAACTGATAACAGCCTAATGATAAGAACCCACCCACTACTATTGCGTACACAAAAAGTGAAATGTTATCTCTACATTATGGTTTGACACCGAAATACTTAAAACCACAGTCCAGGCAGGCGCCACAGCCAACCAACAATGGGACGCGAAAATACCCCGAGGAACCTTCAAAGGGCGATGTTAAAACCCAAGCCGCACATTTTAAGTGCGTTAATGAGTATTCCCCCCTTGCCCCATACTTACATACTAAACAGCACATCCGTGTAATGTATATTTCATGTTCTGAGGCCCGCCCCATCATTTTGTTGTCAGTATGGCGGTTATTATTGAGGTTGATGTAAAAATAAACAGAATAACCAACAAAATAGATGCTGACTATACATCATTCCTATTTCCGGTAATTCAATCAAAAAATTTGTATTTGTATTCATTGAATTCGTATGAATAAGCCTTGAGTCTTATTACTTTATATTTATATCCTCAAGGCAGTGTTCAAATACAACCGCAATATCCCTTGAATTGGTTTGAGGGGATTTTGTCCTAATGAAATTTCAAATTGACACGTTCTGCTTATAGAAAGTGATATCGATACAACTTTGTACGGCTGGCCACAACAATAACAAAAACAACAACATCGACAGCAAGGATAAAGCAACAAAAGCTGCTCATCTCGCGAAACTTATCTCCCCCCCCCCCCCCCCCCGCCCCAATGAAGGATAAAGCTACAAAAGTTGCTCATCTCGCCAAACTTATCCCCCCCCCAATGAAGGATAAAGCTACACAAGCTGCTCATCTCGCCAAACTTATCTCCTCCTCCCCCCCCCCCCCCCCCCCAACGAAGTATAAAGCTACAAAAGCTGCTCATCTAGCGAAACTTATCTCCTCCCGCCCGTAAGGCAAATACCGTGACCTAAACGCAAATCATGCAGGGAAAATAATCTTTAGTGCACTTAGGAAATTTGATCAGCTGATGGAGTAATAATGAGATTTAACGACACGTATATAAGCCATCATTATATTATACAGTATATATAGTAGACCTACGTAGTAGACCTAGCTTCCAATATAGAGCTTGGGGCTCTATCGTGTGCTTAAAGGGACGCTCGTGCATCGTCAGAACGCTTCATACTTCCCACCGTGGTTGTAATTCTAGCTCTATCACAATACGTTTATTAAAACACGATACTAAGTAACAAATAGTACATATTAAAGCAAACTTGAAATGTACAGGAATTGTGTGGAAAATATTATTAGCAATCCATCATTATTTTTTACCCGTTCTTTTTTTTAATGAATTGTAATCCTAAGTGACTTTGTGCATAGTTCACCGGGTTCCCTTAGTCATGGAGTTAATTAAGGTAAATCCCGAATTTAAGCAACATAACTTATTTGTTCAAGCCCCCCCCCCCCTCCCCCTTGTTTTAAACATTCTTGCTTAGAATGTACTTTTGTAAATCTCTTGTTCACTCTTTGCTATTTGGCTAATAGTGGGCATGTCAATATTATGCACAAATAAATATTCAAACGTGAGACAGCTGCTGTTCGATATATGTGCGATCACGACATTGTGACATTGACCAACGTTAATAATTGACATTAAATTGTTTTGTAAATACATCTGTATAGATATGCGTTGAATTGGAGACGGAACGCGATCATAATACATAATGGATATTAGCCATTGTACAAGTGAGTTTACACGGATTTCAAACAGAGACAACGCGCCACAATTTATTTTAATGAAATAATTATCAAATAAATCTCCCTTTTCAGGACGAATCGTAATAAAGAAACACATACATAATTTTAACATAAACATGAATTAGCACGTGATGATTGTTAGCATTCCATGTCAGAGTTATTGTACAACAAGCGAAACTCTACGGATGTCATGGACAACCCAGGTTCAATATAAACACATACAAACAATTTGTTGGCGTGATCCAGTGGATTATAATACTTTTCCCCTTTCATAGTGTGCGAACATCTGAACGACCCTTAAATTATTTATGTCAACCCTGTTACTCAAGACAGGACCGATGAATTGAACTATCAAGTTGACAACATGGGAAATTGCATCCATTGCAAACCGACGAATTTCCCATTTTCTTGCGTTTTTTAAAGTTTGTTTACGAGGTTTCAAGATCGAAGTGCCCCATAAGGGTGATATTTAGTTCATCGGATTTAAGCTCTATTTGTATCAGTCATTACTTGGATCCTTTTCCGCTTATTATGCATTTATTTCAAATAGAAGAAACGAATAATGAAATTACGGACGCAATAATACTAAAAAAAAAGAAATTATGTTAAAAATTACCTGGAAAGGTTCAATCGCATTCATACATGCATGGTATTAAGGGTGATTTATTCCGAGTAGGGTTAACGCGTTCATCTACTAGCATGATTATCGAGCGCTCGATACCCAGGGGTGCTCATTTGACTCCGGAGGAGGGATAAGGTTGCACCCCATAATCCTCAATCAGAGGGGTATGGTTAAGTCGGCAGCATCGCATCGCGGGTTATGCCCCAGTCACACACCCTCCTAAAGCCCTCCCGTAAGGGCCACGTATTTGACCCCGTTGCAGAAAGATATACAATCGATCGTGAGGTACAAATAATTGTAAGTTAGATCATTGTGTTCTAAATGCGCAATTCTGATTGGTTGATAAGCGAACATTTTCTGGCTTACAATTAATTGTAACTTACAATTAATTGTAACTTACAATTAATTGTAACTTACAATTAATCTCTTTCTGCAACGGGGCCCTGGTATTTGTTTTGAATGCAATGGAACGGGGCTATTCGGTGGCAATTAGTGGCAATTCGTGACGATACGTGACAGCACTAGGTGAACTCGCCACGTATGGGAAGGCAAAGCTAAAATGTCTAAATGTTCATAATTCTGCCACGGCATATCTCTTGATACAGTGAAGAGAGTGGCCGAGCGTCTAACGAGGCTAGTTCGTGGCTATTCCCTGGCTATTCGTGGGTGTTACGTGGCGCTTCGAGGCCCGCATTTTACGGGTTTCTTGTGGCGCCCGTAAAGTAATCGTCATTTAATCGATCCTTAATCGTCTTTCTTGTGTCTATACGTGTATGTGTGACTGGGACATTCGCTGTTCATGAATGAATAATCATCGTATATAGTAACGAGAATCTAATACCCTGGCGCTGGGATGATGTATCAGACCTTTTTAAATATTTTTTGTTTACAGCGGTGCACGTAGGTACCGATGGAAAACGCTTATACGAGGGCAGAGAGCTTATACGAGGGCAACATAGGGGGTGGGGGCACACAAGAACGAAAATGCAACATTTTGGTTACTGGGATTCTTATCAATATAAATCTGTTTTGTTCTAAACAAATAAAGTTGATGATATAATTTTAAATCAACTATTAACTCATTGGGGACGGGGCATGATTGGGTGTATTACATTTCGATAGTTTCTCATTGTATCCAGGTTGAGAACTGATGTGTGTTATAATTAATACAACCGATTACAGGTACATTATAAATATGGATTATGACATCCCATGTGCATTCGTACATAATATAATACTGTTTTACACGTATATAAAGAGGCTTTTATAGCACATTCCAAATTGCAATAACAATTATTACAACCTGAACATAGTGTACATAGTATACAGGTTAGAGTGTTTCGTGCTGACATATCAGATGATATGCGTATAAGGATTGAATTACTAATTAGATAAATATCTAAATGTTAATTTCTTTGTAGTATCATTATGTGGAATATTATTACATCTTCTTTCTAAAAATGTAAATGAAACCTTTGTCATTCATATGTATAGCAGGCATTAACTATTCAAATCGTGCTCTTAACCATTACGTGTTGGACATTGTGTGAATACATACTAATGACATATCAGATGGCATTGCGTATTAGGATTAATTCAAGTAAAGGTACATGATTTTAAAATAACGTGGATTATGATAGCTGCTCATCATGCATTTTATTTTCCTTACTCTAAAATGTACATGGTAATGCGTTGCTCCGGATTGCAATCTCAGTTATAACGCCGTCTCGCAAATTGTGTACATAATTATACATGCAGGTTTATGTGTAATACATGATGAGATGTGATTAGCCTTGGGATAAAACAACTGATTAAACCTAAATGATTTGGGTTGTCATTGACAATTCCGAATTGCGATCTCAATCATCACCTCCCGCAAATTGTGTATGTATGTATGTACATATACAGTGTACCCAAGAATGATTTGGACACCTTGAAAAAATCACTTTAATTTAAATGATGCTAGAATAAATTTTGTTTGGTAAAAAGCTGCCTAAATTCATTGTATGTGTTTATTAGATGCTGCTTTGTTGAAATCAAGATAAAATATAAGACCATTTTTGAAAAATTATCAAAATAGTTAGTTTCCTATTTTTCAGGGTGTCCAAATAATAATTGTTGGTTACACTGTACATGTAGGTGAGTTGGTCATACATATCATAATATGAGATGGGTCTTGGGATAAAATAACTTATTAAAGGTAAACGATTTGGAATTATGTGCCTCATGACAGTCCACGTTCCTTCTTTTCTCTCAAAGATACGTGGTAATTGTTTGCGCATGTATAACGAGTCATTTACAATTCCAAATTGCATTCTCAGGTATTCCTTCTCACAAATTGTGTCAATCTTATATACATGTAGGTTAGTAGGTCAAACATAATTACCTGTATACGATGTGATAAGCATTGGGATAAATCAACTGGTTAAAGATATGAATTCGGATAATGTGGCTTATGAAAGCACTCTATGTCGCCTTTACTCTTAAAGGTATATACAGGATACTATTATGTCGTTTATGTACAAGTCCAAATTGCTACCTCAAGTATTACTTTTCGCAAATTGTGTACATCTAATATGTGGGTTAGTGGGTCATACATTGCATGCCATAATGTGATGGTGATTATATAGCGTTGATATAAAATTACTGATTTTTATAGTAAACGATTGTGAATTATGTTGTTTATAAAAGCCCCGTTATCGATGTATTCTTTCTTCTTGTAGACGGCCAATATACGATTCCGAATTGTAATCACACTATTAAAGTCCCGAGTAATATTGTTTAGAAAAAATATATATTGGGTCATACATAATTATTAACTGTTGTGAACCTTAGAATAACAAAACTACTTTAAGGTAAACGATTTTGAAATGTGTGGCACATGACAGCCCTGTTGTTTCCTCTACAGGGAAATTCGTCTATCATGTAGGGCAATTGGAATTGTAATCACAGTTAAAAGGATCTAGTAACTTTGTTGGCAAGTGCAAAAAGCGGTAAGTGATTAGTATAATGTGTATTGGAGTGATATGATACGTCCACAAAGTAATGTGTGAAAACGTCACGTTAATTATATGTTTTTTGGCTGAGATGTGAGCGAAAATACAAAAAGTGTTATTCACTAACTCATTGTTCTTACTTTTTACACGGCATGAAATTATCCCCGTAGACAATTTCATACCTGAACACTTCAATCGTAAATATCTTTTTAACGAAATGGAAATGTGAAAAACCGAAACCTGTCCCGTGCTTTTATTGTTAATATGAACTAGAGTTTACAAGTAAGTTTTGAGGATTTGGACAATGTTACTGAGTACTCATTAAATACGTTTCGAAGAGTAATGTGTACATGGAAACTAGCCTAATTTGGTCATACATTTTCAGATGGGGTGTATTAATTTCGTTTCGTTAATTTTGTTTAATTTGAAGAGCTCGTTTCAAAAGAGGTTAGTTCCATTTTTATCCAAGTTCAAAAATTCACTATTTTAGTCTTAAATTCTAGTATTTGTAGCAGCTCTATCTGGTAAAGCTAACAGAAACTCAGATTCATACCTGGAAAGTAGTTACAATTTACAAGTAAATTACAATTCTTCTTGTTCAAAAGAGTAAGGTACAACACAGTTGTTTCCAAAAACAGGTTAGGTCGAAAAAAAATTAATTAATACAAAAAAAAACAGAAGATGCTGGGTTTTTTTTATCGAGTTATTTTTTACAATCTTATTTTGATGCTCTTTCATGTATATAATTGTTATTATATCTCTCAATATTGCTAACTATGAGAAATAAAAAACCCTCTTTTTCTCAAGACTTACAAAAGTGGACCTAACTTTTTATGAGAAACGAATCATTCATTTATAATATTATAAACACATTAGAAATAATATGCATTATACAACGCTGCACATCATAAAAACAACACGATCATCAAATCCCAATTTACACACTCAAGCTTGCCTTTTTGAAATGACGTTTAAAATGAATCAAAGATAATTTTAATAGGATCCGGGCACTTGTGGATAAATGTAATCTCGACTTATAAAATGGACTATACAAACTCAAATTTCGTTTCATTTCCTATAATACCACAATCCATTAACACGAGGAAGACAATTAATGAAAGCAAGAGCACAACATATAAGGTAAGCAATTAGTATACTTCTTGGTGCGGTCTTTGCAGATGATTACCAAGCATTAGCGCGTAGTGACCCATAAATCAATACAATTTAAGACTAGAGTATTGGTACGATTAGTGTCGTAGAAACAGGGGCATGGAGGAACACCACACCTAAATAAAATGGCAAAGAGAAAGCATACTGTTATAACGGCTTAATAATAATAATAATAATAATAATAATAAGGTATTTATAACGCGCATATCAAATATGTCTCTATGGGACTGTAAGAAATTTAAATATATAGAAGAACAGAAAGGTTCAACATACTATACTGCGTATTAATCAAGTACAACTGAAATGACTGTGCTATCCCAGAAGAGTGTACATGTGCTTAGTCAAATATGAGTCACTGATTGGCTCAACGCAGTCACGTGATTTTTGTTAAATTTAATTCGGTATGTGCCACGAAAGAGTGGCGATATATCGATAGAGGAGATTTTTAATTTAGACCTATGGCAAAACATTACAGCGATGCTATCGATTGCAGGTGTTATGTTTCATGTTATAATTAATTTGTTATCAAATTTTCCGCGTATACGCGTATACGCGCGCGATGATAACAATGATTACGCACAACCAAATTAATAGAGATTATATTATGACGTCACAATGACTTGTGAACATTTAGTCACAGTTTCGATCAGAGGCTAAACGTGTAAAGATGTGTTACTTTTCTAAATAAACTATTAAAGTGATCCGTGTAAAGTGTCAGATATTGCACAAACTGACATTTGAGACTTCAATCCTATATCAATATCATTGTAAAATAGAATTGAAAGATTTGTGAAAGTTTGAAAGAAAACGAACACTGTTTACCTAGTGAAAAGACGAATATTGAGTTCATATTTTATCACCGAATACTGATGGTCTGTTGTAGATTTGTTGCAGTAAAAATCATCGTGTATACAGCTACAGGCGGTACGGAATTCATAGAATTTGCGCACACTAGGCTCAAAGTTCAGTGGGTCGGGAAAATTTCTCACGCGCGCTGGCAGGACGTATTCAGCGACGTCAATTGTACTTTTTATCAATACCGTTAGCTAACGCTTTTGAAATAATGATTTTCAATGATAATTATCTTCATACTAAAGGGACATTTGAAAAAAACAAACTCTATTTTATTCTTCTCTTACCATAAGCTAAACAACACGGCAGAAGAGAAACGAGGAAGCTCCAAGTATTTTTCGTGGAGTTAGACACTTTACCTGTGTCACTTTAATCATATAAAAGATGTCAACTATAGGGAGCATCATGGAATGTTCCCTCGGGATTTGAAATGCTATCTCGTGAAGACAATAAGTCCCGAGACGCAGTCGAGAAACTTATAATCTTCCCTCAATATCATTTCACATCCCTCGGAAAGGAACATTCAGTGATATATTCCCTCATAATGCATTATAAGCGCGTGTCATATTCTTCAATTCGGTAACCCACGTTTCACCACAGCGAGTTATCTATAATGCTCATGGCACACATGACTGTACTTTATATCCCTTGCATATAGACTGATTTGAAAACTCCCCCAATCATTAAGTCATAACGGATACGCCCCAGCTATGAGCATTAATGGACTGGTAATTGCAAGGTTTCATTCCGTCTTCAGTAATGTGCAGCCCATGTTGACCCATTAACGCTCTGGGGCAAAATGGGTGGGATAATTAGGAGTAAAATAGTCTAGGTTGAACACTTGCGTCTCTATTTGTTTGATTTTGTTTATCTATTGTTGTCGGTCTGCTTTTGACGCCTTTGGCTTTATTATTAATACTATTCATGACATTGCGGTTGTCAACATGTGCGTAGCTTTGAGCTAAATGTGCATCATGCATTTTTCTCATTAATTTATTGTACATTGAAATAAAATACATACATAGTTTTGGGGGTTGTTTTGTTATACTTCCGACATATGTTCATTTTGCAATTTTTCAGGGATGTCCTTGTTATTTTTTTTCTATTCAATGATGAGTTATATAAGACAAAATATCATTAATTGTCGGGAATAATATTTCAAAGTTTGGGGTTTGAGTTGTTTCCAAAATGCTGTTCTTTAGCTTTAAGACAGACATTAACAATCTGACCAATCAAGAGATAACTGAAATTAAACTTATCTATCATGAGTAGGAATTCACATGTATTGATTATAAAACGGCTCCGGTAAATTCAGTAACGTGATTGGCTAATACCGATCACGTGGGCATTGATTACTTTTCACCAACTGCACACCGTGCCGATACTGTGCAACCATCGTGACGATAGTGCGCAACCATCGTGCCGATAGTGCGCAACCATCGTGCCGAAGGTGTGCAACCCCGTGACGTAACAATGCTTGTTTACATAGTTCTACGAAGACAAACTTGCGAAAGTGATAACAAAAAAGATGGAAAATGCTTCGTTTTGTAAATTATCTGTCCTGTACGAAATAAATCTTAGCAGTTTCGTAAATTATATGGTATGTGGTTTGATATTGGTAAGTTTTGGAATGGGAATGTATACAATTCTTTGATAATTCTCACTTTTACGGGAAATTTTCGGTAATTTCACATCGACTGCATTTGATCTGCTGAGCCGCAGAGTCAAATTCAGAGAAGCGAGTGCAGTAGTGTTGATAAATTTGGTAAATTCCTAATAAATTCACACTCTAGAGAGTAGATAGACTGGTTTACTAATTGTGGCAAGTCTGTTTTCAATAATCCATGAAAATAAACAATTCCGTGGTTGAGCTCGTTTTATAAAACGAATAATACTACGGTCTTATTATCGTGCGTCATGTAAATGCATCGCACTCTCGGCTATGTTAGCTGTGCGTTGCGCACTCGGCTTACGCCTCGTGCGCAACGCACAGCTAACATAGCCTCGCGTGCGATGCATTTACACAACGTACTCTAGACCGTGTATTATTTGTATAATAATGCACTTTGTAATGATAGGGCTTTCTTGTAAAGACGAAGACGGAATTAGTCTCTCAGCCAAGTTGAAAGTACCTTGCAAATGGGATCGTTAGGAGATTAACCTCCGCAAATCTTAACTTCAATATTGACGCTGACTTTTCGTCGTAGAAACTTTTTTTTTTGTATCCGCTGCGTAAACATTCAACAATGTGAGCGCGTAATGTGACATTTATATTTCTCTTGCAATCCCCTAAAGGCTGTTACCGTACCCTAATGAAGATGGCCTACGTAATTACGTGTACAGACTTCTGTACAGTGTACACCCGAGGCAAGGCTAACGACCGGCCCACCATCCCTTAACCCATGTAGTGCAGAAGGTACACTTGTGCCTTTGATATACTTGTACGTCCGAACCTGTTTTAGTGGGCACTTGTCAATAAGATAACACACATTTTCTATAAAGTGGCATCCGAAAGTGATCCCTTGCAGAGAAAATCATTATGAAACCTTCATAGGTAACTTGTCTACAGTGGCCGCTTTTCTTTTTTCTGCTAGGCGGTCAATATACATAGGTTTGAATGTATAATTACGCAGCCAAGGGATAGCAGCATACCTTTGATATTCGTAGAGCTAAATTCCCTGTTTACCTTCTATTCGACTTCCGGCACTAATTCGCGCGAAATTGGTCTCTGAGCAGCGACATTCATTCAGGACCATGCTCGAAAGTAAAAAAAGAAAAAAGAAGAAGCTTTCCCAGATTTAATGTGATTATCAGCATATCGCGGTGGATCAGCTTAGGGTTTAGGCTAGTGGCGCGGTCTAATTTGTCAAGGAGTCAAGGGAGTCAAGGGGCTGCCCCCACTTCGAATTATTATCTCGTCATCGACATTATTTTTTTGGCGTGAGTTATGGGGGAAAAAAAGAAGTCAATTTTGTACTCTTTTTCATTTCGCTGCCAAAAATCCGTGTATAAGTATTAACAGACTTAAACAAATTCACCCGTTTGGGCCCCCTCCCCCTCCCCACCCCCGGCCTGGGTTGACGTGCATCTTTACGCCATTAGCGGATACTCATCCCTCTAGTTCCCTCTCCATGTGATAATGGCTAAAAGGGGAGCACTCTACTGGAAATTATATTATAGGGAAATGATACATCGCTTGACGGTATTAGAAGAGAATCACAGGATTCGAGTGAACCGGGGTGTAAGCGATTGGTAAAACGAAGTCAAAGGGTGCATCGAATTTACTTTACGTAGATGAGTTTAAAGAGTGTTATGCATGGGGATGTGGAGGGCGGTCCGAGCATTTATTCAGTAACTAATAACCCTGAGCCAGTGTGTACTTTAATTGCACCGTGTGCAAGGCGTTCGCAAGATAGCACAACCGATTCGAACAATCTTTAACGAATCGGCAGTTATAGAGTAATGTTACGGATTTAACTTTATACATATATTTGGTAGCATTCTTAATGGATGAATGTCAAAACTGTTCATTTCCCAGGTATAATATCAGAAGTCGAGTCCATTTTTCTGGCAATACATTTTGCAAAAACAATTATACAGACATTATTTATAGGAAATGTTCTAAGATTTTGAACGAAAGTGTACAAGTATGTAACGCTCCGCCGTAAAATTATTTTTGTTAGGTTTTCAAATTGCTCATATCTCAAATTATCCATGAAATAATACATTTAATACTTAAAATATACGCATCGACGACCAAATCGATGCCTAGCCCATCCTACCTTTTCTTTTTTTGCACACGATAACAAAGTTACTAAATACCTTTGAAGGGCATTATTGCATCACGTTATCTTGATTCATCTAATAATACAGTTCTGTGCTGAACTGAAGTCACATTATTAGGCTTGAGAAATGTAGCTTTATCATACTGGACATCTTATATCGTCTTGGAAGCCGGGAGAAGGTCACTTACCGCCTGTTACATATTCGTGTTCATACAGCTATATGTTTCAGACGCGCGGTGCCACCTTGCGACCACCTTGCGCACGATGCGAAATGCACACACTGGCTTAGCATTATTATAGTGAACACTACCTAGTTAAGCAATGCAAATCCAATATCATGATACTATTGAAGCTTTTAATTTGTTTATGAATGCCCAAACCGCATTGATTAGTGTAATATGGTACGTTTCAAATTGAAATGAAAAAAAAAAACATAATTACACAATGAAACGTTTTAATTCCGCAAGCTCGAGAAATATAAACAAAGTCAATAGCAAGGCAAGTTTCAATAGGCTATAATTGTTCAAAATGTTTTGGTAAAACTGAACAAATCATGCATTGCACGTGTTTCAACACTTTCAATACTAGCTGCTTGTTGAATATCACGCAACCTCAGTGGTCAGGTGGTGTTATGCCTGTGTGTTTTCGGGAACGGTTATCGAGCGGGTTAAAATATGTTAATCGGTATGTTTTCTCATTCAATCCGTTTTCATGTTCGGGGCAAACAGAACATTGAAAATGCCTCGCGTCGATTCGTGACTTTCGTTGGGGAAATATCACGTTTAGTTCCCGTTTGAACAATATATAAATACATACTAATCAAATGGGGTTAATCAGCGATTATACATTATAGACAAGCATCTACATAATAATATAGAGCATACAATTACCTTGCATCAAACATAATATGTTGTGTAAACTATACAGTCATAGTTTGTATTAATTTAATTCACATTTAAACGACTCGTGTGTGTTTTGGAAAAGGTCATTGATCAACAATGTTATACTTAAAACAAGATTCTACGTGCATGTTAAAATCTCATCAAAGCAAATGCGTGAATAAATATGCCCCTTCTCTATAATTAATGAAACAATATTGACATAAAGGTTATTAATATAGCCTCTTCAATTAGTAAGCATCGACAAAATAATGTTAGTTATGGGTACACAATGGAATAATCGTATACATTAGTAAGTGTGTTCTGTATCTATAATACAGCACATATCTAATTAGTGTTTTTTACCTTGACGGTGTATTTTTCAATTAAAGATGATTAAAGGTATCATCTCATGTTTTTATCTAGCATGTCTGCAATTTCATTGTGTGTGTGTTTTGTTTTAAATATGAAATATGACGCATTTGTGTTTTGTCGTGTATGTCTATTAATATTGGTATACAAGATCCAGCCGCGTGGTGTTGTGGCTCAGCATTTTAATACACATGGGGGTATTTCACAAAGGGTTTACATCAACGTATAATCTAAGCTAGATATGAAAGTATCGAATACCATTAAATGATAAGTTAAATTGATGAACTGTTTTCAAAGCGAAATATTAAATTTGGTTGAAATCATGAATATTTTGGGCTGTCTGTTGATGTTTTATTGTTATAAAACGTCTAGAATATTTACATGTTTGTGTTGAATTAAACACGGGTTATTCAGAGACTGCAAAATAGTGGCCATACGATGAATTCAGTTTAAGTTATAATGTTAAGTTCAACTTTGTGAAAGTAACACCATTCATGCTCTTATCTTATCATTTCTTGGACCTTTGACAATAGCTCGCGTCCTTTTGAGCTAAAAGCACTATCACACGTGCAACTGATGATGCTCGTGTGTTAGTCGCACTCGCCTGGCCATAACATTATCTAGTATGGTCTACTACTGAAACACAATATTAATACATTATTTTAAATCCTATACATCTGTGCTTTCATATAATGTTGTGCACCAAGGTAAGCCTTGTTGTGTTATATTGTTCTTGAATGAGTGCATGCGTGTGTGGATAAACCCATTCGATTAATATGTATCGATGAAAAGGTAGCGGCAGCTATTAGGCATATTCCATGCTATAAAATGAACATAAAATTACATCATGAATTTCATAAAAAAATACTATGTCCTAGTTTTAGTATTTTTAAACAGGTGTGTGTCCTATATATTTACAAACAAAATATATACCAGTGCCAATTTGCGGAAAGATATGTAATCGAAATGGCAATTGATTAATAAGTCAGATCATGTGACTAAAATGCTCAAATCTGGTTGAAATGCAAACGTTTTCCTGACTTGCAACTTGCAATTAACTGCAAATTTACAATCGATTGCATTTCTTTCTGCAACGGGGCATAGATATTATTCGTGATGAGGATTGTGTTAACCCTTTTCATCCATGACATCTGTATGTGTATTAATTTGTGTTCACATTTAAGCTTTTCAAGTTTTCCATCAGTGTTCTTGAATGAGTGCATGCGTATGAGGTCAAAGCCATTGGATCAACATAAAGAAGTATGGATAAATAGGGAGCGACAGCTATAAGGGACATTCCATGAAAAATCAAATAAAAATAGAATGCCCTCGCGACGGGGGGTCCACAATAATGAACATGCATGGATGGATAGTCGCGATACCTCAAAGACAAATCCCCACTGACATTATGCATGGGAAAGCTAATACACACGTACATGATCGAGTTAGATCTGTCGATAGGCATCTACATTGGTATTTTGATTTCTTCCCTTCCCTTCCTCCCCGCCACCGGCGAAATTCAACCCAGTCCGGCGACCCTACGTGATCTGACTAGATAAATTGCGTGTATTTGCACCCATATTCTCGTGTACAATCTATATGGCGTCTGAGAATAGCTTCTCCTATTAAAGGTACCCCATTCATTAAACATGTTATACACATGGATTGCTATCACGCACATGAATTTGTGCTGTTCATCCTAAACTCAGTTTGTTCACCCGTGCCTGCTTAATAACGAGTGCATGATGAAGACACTCTTTAACTGTTTCAAATTTCGTAATAAGAGGTCTACTTTTCAATAATGACTTATCTTTTAATGACCGCAGAAGAACTGATATCGAAATTATTGTGTCTTATTTAGTAAGAATTACAGTAATTTGCGGTACAATTGAATCCTTAAAAAAAAAAATTTAACATGTGCTGCGTTGTTAATAATTTAAAAAGAAGCTTTAACCTTGACCCATACTTTTTTTTATTGACGTCACTTATATGTCACAATCAAAGGGCATTTATAAACCTAAAAGCAACGTTTCTTTTAATAACAAGAATGTGCTATGCTCATCAATATTTCTGGCACGTACAATCAACAATTCATACCCTATTTTAGGCTATAGCCTCAAATATGGTCGATAGTTATACAACAAATGCCACTAAAATATCACCGTAGATATGTACGTTATAAATGTAATTTGCTCAAATTATAGACACAACAAATGCCATCTGCCGGGGTCATTATTTACTTAATCGTCTAACAGCCATCACTGACTGACTATCAGCGCTCTAATAATAGAACGCAAACTCAATATCCGATGACAGTTGGATGAACCATTTCGACTTGTGAATGTTTGGCAAGGTCAAAATGCATTAAAGAGGTCTAGTAACTTTGACAACCCATTCCCTTCGAGATTCTGTGCAACGAAATGACGAAAGGTTGATCAAATGTGTATATCTGTGATCTGATAATGCCCAATTATGAGTGATGTGTGAACATTATGGTAAACGAATGTCATAATATGACCGAGCTATGAGCGAACATGCGAAGTTATATTCGCTAACTCTTTGCACTATTCTTTGTACACAGTTGAAATTCTCCTAGGGATAATTTTGAAATCAGAACTTTTCCAATGGTAGATATATTTAAAACGAAAGGGAATTTTGGAAAACCAAAAGCTGTTTCATGCTTCTATTGGTAATACAAATCCACCTATGCATAACAGAACCGCTAGAGATCTTGACTTAAGTAATAAGTCTTGTGGATTCTGACAATGTTCAACATATAAATCGCAATCGTTTCAAATTAAGGTTGATCAATACACGGACGGATCTTGATTTACACATCATACATCTTACTTTAACATGCATATTGAAGGTAAACATGCACGTGTACAATTAATGATTTAGTAGCCAATCGTTACCAATGGCAACAGCAGTTATTATGATAAGGAAATAATAGAATAATCACTCTTTCGCCAACCTTGGAAAGGGACATTAAGTGGCACTCTCGTATTGTACGCAGTATATCGCTTATTTTCATTGGGTTACCTATAGTGGAATGATCTTACAAAGAACGTAATCCATTGCTATATAGGGAGACCTCCATTTATCCTACCTCTAAGGGAATTTCTGAATCACTAATTATATAGTTTTATGATGGAGAGCTTTACAAAAATAACTCTTTGTCGTGATATACAAGTCTGGATAGAGAACAGCATCAGCATTTTCAATACAGACTAAAAGAAAACAAGTTCCTGAAGAAATGTTTATTTATCAACTTAATCATATTTTTAAAGCAATGCTTTTACAATCTTTTTTTGCTCGCGTATGGTTAAAGTGTGAACGTAACAATACATATTGCTTGTTTTAAGTGTGACCTGCATTTCAGAAATAACTAACGTTCACGTTATTCTCCTGTTTTTTCTATCTTCACAGGAACGCTACCATTGATTAACAGAGTCAAAGATGCGACCAATGGCTCGCAGTGAAATGACCAGCCATCTCTGACTACATATGCAGAGGAAAGTGTTGACTGACAGAAGGTT
Organism: Echinarachnius parma; assembly: GCA_037951105.1. Lineage (NCBI taxonomy): Eukaryota > Metazoa > Echinodermata > Echinoidea > Clypeasteroida > Echinarachniidae > Echinarachnius > Echinarachnius parma. Next base: position 16,332 of record JBAMJV010008653.1, read on the forward strand.
AGTCGTATCGTACACCACAGGATAAACTTAGAAGTCAACATGAACCCCATAACTCATCTTCACCTGTTGGTGATATGCTCCCTGTTTTGCCTCTGTAAATCAAAATTTGGCGTGAAAACGTCAATGTCTGCCGAAGTGGCGGGCGATATCACCATTGGAGGCCTGTTCCCGATCCACGAGAAAGGGATCCCGAATGTCGGGTCCCCGGATAAAGAGCGATGTGGACTCATCAATGAGGATCGGGGGATCCAGCGTATCGAGGCGATGCTGTACGCAATCGACAAAATCAACAATGACTCCAGTCTCTTGCCCGGTATACGACTGGGTGCTACCATCAGGGATACGTGTTCGATAGACACATTTGCTCTGGAGCAGTCTCTGGAGTTCGTCCGCAGTTCCCTGACGTCACCGGACTCGCAAGCCTGCCTCAACGAGAGCGCGAAGTCTCGTTCGTCTGCGTTTGATAACGTGGTGGGCGTAATCGGCGGTTCTTATTCTACGGTGTCCATGCAGGTCGCAAATCTCCTTCGGCTCTTCGAGATCCCGCAGATCAGCTACGCGTCGACCAGCGCACGCTTGTCCGACAAGTCTCGGTTTGATTACTTTGCAAGGACGGTTCCACCGGACACGCTCCAGGCAAAGGCCATCGCGGATATCCTGGCCTACTTCAACTGGACGTACGTGTCGACCGTGTCCTCCGCCGGGGAGTACGGCGAGTCCGGGATGGACCAATTCGAGAAGGAAAGGAGCGCGAGGAATATCTGCATCGCAGCCTCGGAGAAAATCCCGTATTCGCCAGACGCTCATACGTACGATGCCATCATTGGTAAATTGGTTCGGAAGAAGGCAGCAAAGGTCGTTGTGCTGTTCGCACGGGACGTCGACGCTCGCGACCTACTGGAAGCTGCCCATCGTCTCAACGCGAGCAACTCATTCATCTGGATTGCCAGCGACGGGTGGGGTGTCCAGGATATGCCCGTCCATGGTCGGGAAACCGTCGCGGAGGGAGCCATCACTATCGAGCTGCAGACGAAAAAGATCAAAGGTTTCGACAAGTATTTCCGAGGCCTGAGTCCGTGGACCAATAAGCGGAACCCTTGGTTCAAGGACTTCTGGGAGCAGAGGTTTAAGTGTCAGTTGGACCCGCTAACAACGAGCAACATTTCCGCGATATGTTCCAATCAGGCCCTAGGTAGATCGAATCACGTTCAAGAAAAAAAAACCCAATTCGTTGTTGATGCTGTGTTTGCAATGGCGCACGCATTACACACCATGCACGGAGTATTGTGTCCTGGTACGCGAACCCTTTGCGATAACATGCTTCCCATCGACGGGAATCTATTCTTCAAGGAATATATCCTCAACACTACTTTTGTTGGTGAGTATACCTTGTAGCTAAAAGTAAATGACCTAGATGTTGTTATTGATGAAATCCATTTAACCTTTTTCCGTAATATTAGTACCTTCGCAACAACGATCAATTTTCATGTATGCGTACAAGACTGATAGACTGATGAAAATAGAACCATTGCACTGCTGATAAATGCGCAATTTGTTGTCAAGATCCATCATTCGAGTTTGGGGGAAATGTGATATTTCCGTAAGGCCCAAGGCTATATCATGCACTGTCTTCAATTGTTACAGAGTCGGTGGCTGAGTGATTTGAATTATAAGACATTCATTACCACTTAACTACCCTGTAAACCCTGAACTAAATGTAAAGCTAGGTCAATTTTTTGTTTCGGTCAGTTTGTTGTATTATTAATATCTGTATTTTGATTGTATTCGACAGCAAAATATAAGTCTTTACCAATGTTTACATCATAGTGATTTTGACTTGTAATACCCGAAAGTCATATTCACTTGAAGACAAAATGTCGGTTCTTACGACGTTTGTATTGCAATTATTCTTTAGCCATTTTATGTTTTTTTTAATGAATAGTAACGTTTTTGTTTAGAAGACGTTTAAACATTATGTTATGCGTTGTGGAAGATCCTCAAATTTAGTCATTCAAATACAAAACGTGAGCGTTGGCATTTATTCAGGCCATTTTATGTTAACGCTTGCTAAACGGGACCTTAATTAGGATTTATGTTTACATGTACCCATAATATAATCATAACGAATTTGTTTTAAATGGTAACATACAAGTGTCATCTACTGAACGTTAGTTTGACACAAACCGTACTTTTCTTTAAATATCTAAACTAATGATTTGTTGTTTCGTTTACCACTTCTTCAGATCTGTCTCAGACCGAGGTGCGGTTTGACTCTCAAGGGGACGGCCTGGGTCGATATGACGTCATGAATTTCCAGCCCATCCCGGGGACGAGTGGCTACCGTTACGTCAAGGTCGGCGAATGGGAGAGCGCCCTTTCCATGGACTACTCGATGGTCCACTTTCACCCCGGTATGGACCACTTCAATCCTCACGGCGCGCCATACTCGCAGTGCAGCATGCCATGCGGTCCAGGGGAGGTCAAGTTGATCCAGGACGACCAGATCTGCTGCTGGGTGTGCATCAGGTGCGAGAAGTGGGAGTACGTCTTGAACGAGTACACCTGCCAGGCGTGTGACATCGGCTACTGGCCGACGGAGGACCTGGAAGGATGCTACCAGCTTGCGGAGATGCACATGGAATGGAGGTCGGCCTATAGTATCTTCCCTGTCTGTTTCTCCTTGGTCGGGATCCTCGCCACATTCGCCGTCATCGTCATCTTCTTTCAGTACCAGGAGACGCCAATCGTTAAGGCCTCGAGCCGCGAGCTCAGCTTTCTGCTGCTGGGCGGCATCATGATGTGCTACTGTATGACGTTCCCGATCGTCGCCAAGCCGACCGCCATCGTGTGCTCGATCCAGCGGTTGGGTCTAGGACTAGCCTTCTGCATGTGCTACTCTGCCATGCTGACCAAGACCAACCGGATCGCAAGGATCTTCGACAGCGCGTCAAGGTCAGCGTCGAGACCCAAGTACATCAGCCCCTGTTCGCAGCTTGTGATATGCCTTGGGCTGATCAGCGTGCAGGTTTTCGGGGAACTAGTATGGCTCGCAGTGGACCCGCCGCTACCGGTAATGGGCTACCCGGAGAACCGATCGGAACCGCTCGCTATACTCAAGTGTGGTATCACGGAGATCAGTCTAGTGCTTTCGCTGGTCTACGATATGTTTCTTATAGCAATGTGTACTATCTACGCCTTTAAGACGCGTAAAATACCGGAGAATTTTAACGAAGCAAAGTTCATAAGCTTCACAATGTACACTACCTGCATAGTGTGGTTCGCCTTCGTGCCAGTTTACTTCGTCACCAAAGATGACTTTAGGGTAAGTACTAATATAAATATTGTATGATTAAGCATGATGATGTAAATGTTATGTTCATTTTATTTTATTAAACAACATACAATTACATTTTCCCCTACCCTTTTACGCAAATATTTCCAACGTTGAGTTACTTCAATTAATACAATTAACCTGGTCCATACTAGATTTGGCAAAATCATTGGGGTATTACAGGGCCCACGATGTTCCCGAAGGCAATGTTTTAAAAGAAGAAAGGAAATAACAGATCGACACCCTGGCTTCAATGATAATTCTTGTATTTCTTGTAATTATTGTACATTTAAACCTGTCTATAGCGACCGCTCAAGGGACCGGCGAAAAGTGGTCGATGTATACAGGTGGTCTCATTTCTGGTCGCATATTGTGCCTATATATATGCACATGTGTAATTAATTGGCATCTGTACACGCACGTGTCCAGTGGACAGTTTAACATCTGAACACTTCAATCTTAAATATCTTTTTAACAAAATGGAAATTCGAAATACCAAAACCTGTCCCATGCTTCTATTGTTAATACGAATACAGCAAGGTATGAGGGAACCACCACCATTACACTTTGATTGTGAGGATTTGGACAATGTTACTAGATCCCTTTAAAATAGACTCTTACCACATTTCTAACTATTACAATCGTACAATACTCTTAAACTCGTTCAGGGCCCCGTTGCAGGAAAAGATACAATCGATTGTAAGATGCAATTAATGGTAAGTCCGATCCGGTGTTTTAGATGCGCAAATCAGATTGGTTGCAACGCGTAAATGTTCTGACTTACAATCAATTGTAACTTACAATCGATTGTATCTCTTTCTGCAACAGATTTAGGACACATTGATTAAATTGGTCAAGTGCCAACGAGACTATTTTGCCAAACCACGTCCAGGTAATAAATTATTACTCAGTAAATAGTACTCCGCGCAAATGTTGAGAAACTAACCGGCTGTTCAAACATCAGATAATTATTTTAATAAATTTTCACTCTTTTGTACACATATATATGTACTGAAACTACGTTTGAAAAATGTATACGAAAATCTGTCGAATTCCTTATACTCGATGTAATAATGACCCTGGAATATTCAATCCCATATATTAGAGACTAAAATACTTGAATCGAAATGTGATAGCTAGATGCCGAGCCAAGGTCAATATATAAGCTGTCTGAAGTAAATTGTCATTGTAAAAGTTTGTTTTATGCATTTACCTTCTCAGGATTGGAGCCTTGAGTGACCAGAGGCGACCGAGTTGATGCCTTGGTCGCTCAAGCGCTAATTTTGTGGTCGCTATACACAGATTTATATGTACGTCAGGACCCAAATAGGGTGGTCGCTGGTCGCGTCAGGCAGGTGGTCGCATTACGCAGGTCGCTTAACACATTATTTTTCAGGGGAGGACCAGAGAGCGGTCGTTATGAGCAGGTGGTCGCTATAGACAGGTGGTCGCATTAGCAGGTTTGACAGTATTATGTTGATTTCCGTTTTTCAACATGGGAAACGCTGAACCTCCGCAAGTCTTCCAAATAACATATACGCAATTTAAGTATGAGAATGATGCCGAGTATAGACTTGATGGAGTTCGAACAGTAGAAGGATATGCGTAGAACATAGCTCGTTTAACTTTACCGGAAGCCAGGGGGTGTTTCACAAAGATCCTAAGTTGAACTTAACTCTAAGTTGGACTTAAAACGTATGATAAGCCATTTGTAGCCTTGGTGTAGATTATATTGAAAAGCAAAAATGCAAGTATTTTAGACTTTTCATGAATTTTACATCAAGAACATGAAATATCTTTGATAACAAAAATATTAATGATTTGAACCAACATGGTATGCCTTTTAAAAGAATTTGTACACATTTTCTTTGAAGAAACTAATGGCTTTTCATAATTTGTTAGTCCAACTTGGAGTTAAGTTCAACTTAGGATCTTTGTGAAACACCCCCCTGGTTGTCTATCGATTTTCCTCTGTTTAGTGATAAACGGAACTCTACGTCTCCAAATTGTATAACGTGGGTAGGAAGAGTTGTTTGTTCTACGGGTACATATCTTTATATTTCCAAGCTTTCTTTCAATTTGAACTTGGCCTGTTTGTATTTAATTTGAGTTTGATATGTTTTAGCAAACTAAATAATAAGACTGAAACTATTCTAAATTAATTAACGTTGGAAGTAAACTGAATCGTGGGCGAAATTACCAAACTAACATGTCTTTTCTCATTTAAAAGATGATTAGTGAATTGTACAACTGACCTACAAGAACAAAATGTTGGTTTAGCTAATTCGTTCAAAGACACCGACAGAACGTTCGTGGTATACGTACAAGAATGATCCTCGTTTGTTGTAGCCGTAGTAGGGTTGCATTCTAGCCTTTTGACCAGGCCACACGCGTGCATGTCAGGACCGATTGCCACGGGCAACTATATTTGGGCAACACACATTCCCCGGACGTGTGTGGTACACTTTCTGCGCGCTGTTTTCTTTCACCATGCGTTTATTAACATTCAGACGCCGAGCCTTGACCGAAGGCTAGGCCTAGGTCGCATACTATATGTGCCTCTTCATGGCTCGACCGAGCCAAATTTATGTGGCTTGTGTGGATAGAATTTGCAAGAGAATTGTTCTCAATGGAGCAATAAAGAGAAGGTTAACAATCGCGGAATATATTATACTGTCTGAGTCTCTCAATAACTTAATAATGCTAAATTTACATTGTGATGTGCGCTTTACACATCTGTGGAAAACGTGTATATGCCTCTAGTGTCGTGTAAATGATAATACCTCCAATCGGAGTAATGTTAAAGGGTTTGTTGAGTTTTGGTATAGAGGGCGCTTCAATAAATAATTTGTTTGTGAGGTAGTGACAAACTGAGTGTCAAATTTGAAAGAGCATACGGACAGAATAAACTTTATTTGATCAAAATCGGTTCAGAAACAGGTAAAATATCAATAAAATGTATGACATCGGAATAAATGTGGGATCCCACATTTATTCGATGATTTTAGAAAAACAAATTAAATGCTTAAATAATTGTTGATGACCTCTATTTTTAATCATTATTTGAACAAAACATCACATTCACAATTTGTTTTGTATAAAATGGTTGAAACCAATGTATTTTTTAGAGAGCGCCCTCTTGTGTTTAACTGGAATTTTTTTATGATAACAGGCTTTGTAATTTTGTATACCTTTCGAGCATGTTGGAGTTATAACTGATAGTTTCCAATGTTATGGTGCAGGTTTTGGTTACTCAAATTCATTTTTTAAAACCAAAACCCAACTATCCCTTTAAGCAAACATTGACGAAGCAAACACTTCGTGCGGCGAGTACGAGAAACTACAGGAGTAAAACATATTATCCTGCAGCAATAAGCAACACAAGGTAACGGCAATACAATAAGGCAATACGTATTCCCATCCGGTATATTCTTTCAGGACTACAAGTGCAAAAATTGATGAGTGGTTGATACAATGTATATTTTTGTTAGTCCACGGGTGTTGTGTGAACATTTCAAGTTAAATGGAAGTTATATGGCCGAGTAATGAGCAAAAATTATATTCACTAATTCATTGCATTCACTTTGTACATAGTTTTCAGTCGAAAATATCTTTAAAACGAAAGGAAATTTGAAAAAAAACGATACCTGTCCCATGCCAAATACAACAAGGTATGAGAGATTCGCTAGAATTCCAATTGGATTTTGAGGATTTGTTCAATGTTACTAGATCCCTTAAATCCCGAGGTCTGCCACCAAACCATAGTGGTGTTTCAGAAATTAATGTGTTACGTTTAACTTTTAAACTTATGGAAATCGTTAGTTGCTTTGTAACATTGCTTAAACAGTTTCTTTTCAATACGGCATATAACTTTAATTCAATAACAACAACAATATTTTCTTTTATGACGGAGGCTATTTATAAGGTATCGGTGTAAATTGTACCTTAAAGTCAAACTGGAATATTATATATTTTCTATATTTTGAAGGCTAAAATAATGATTGTAAGTCGTAGTTAGAAATAAGTCGGAAAGTGATTTAAATTATAATTTAAGATGGGATGATCACAATATAATGGATTAAATATCGTCAATTTTCTTTCATTATTCATAATAATGCGCCTTACGTCCATTCATTATTCACGAACCATACCAAGACATTTTCAAAAACCAATTAACAATTACATAACATACAATCGATCATAATTATTTAACTATATAAGGGGCTGGCCTATATTCAAAGTTGTAAAAGTGTATGGAGATAATTACTAGTTAATTTAGACTTACATGATAATTGGTTTCCATGGCATTGCCACATCACGTTCACAATAACCAAAGCCAATAGACTACCCTTGATGAAAGACGCTGTGTGAACGATCATCATGACTAGTTCATTCTGTTCTGTTTTTTCAGTATAATTACGATCATTACATTTATTGAAAATAACACGATTATGTTTGATATCACCATAAAACGTGCAACGTATTTTTGTTTTAAATCAAGAATCAGGATCCCTCTGATGATTATTTTTTTCTATAATTACGATCATTATAATTATTGAAAAAACACAATTATATTTTATATTAGCGTAAAACGTGCATTGTATGTTTTGTATTTATAATCAAGAATCTGTATCACTCTGATGAATTATCATAAGCATTATTATGTAGTCACGGTAACTCAAAACATTATTCACCACATGCCTGGTCCTATCAAAGTGAGTCGCTCTGTATACCGCTTCAAATGGGGAGTGATTATCATAAATGCATGATATGACTTTGTGTAATTCGTAATTTTCATAATGTATATAATTATTGTCATGGTCATTTATTGGCAACTACGCACTACTTAGTTGAATTACCTCGTTACATTGCACGAATAAATTCAAGGCTTTGCAAGATAATAATTTAGTTTTGGGTTGAGCTGTAGACAAGGTAAACAAAAAAACAGTTTCACCAAAATGACTGCTCGAATAGAAAACAAGTCCACTCCCTTTATGCTGTACCCGATATGTGAATATTGCGTTTTTAAAGGTGTGTTATCCCTTGTTGTTATTCTGCTATTTCCCATTGTCATCAATATCTTCTTCTCCTCGAATTTAACGGAAAATTTGATATTTTTAAGAAGGACATTTATATCGCTCTACACGCCCAAATATTTTGTTCAAGTCTACAAACCAAGACTTGGGATTATTAGTTGATTCATATATTGCGTAACCTGTAACAATGTCATAGATACTCCAGACCACTTTCACCTTACTCTTACCCCCATGGCTCCAATCGAAGCGAGTCGAATTCCTTGATTCGCGACACTGAGTGGTCACGTGATCCCCGAGACCCCCTGCGGCGTCTGATCATTAGATGGCGCGCAGGAGGCACGTACAACAATTATGTAGAACATGTAGATCCAGTGCGTTCTTCCCCTTCAATATGCCAATGTAATGGTATAACTAAAATAGAGATGAGGGTGGGGGTAAATAGAATGGGGTATTTCGCACCTATGCAGATTATTAGATTCATTTTCTTTCCGATTGTTTTCATTTCGATTTTATATCCGATATATGAACACGCAGCATAAACACTATCTCAATAATAAAATGCAAATTTAACACAAATTAACCAAAATTGTCCAAAACCCACAAAGCTAAAGTTTGAATTCAATGGAGAACCCTTTTAAATATAGAACTGCAAGTTTGGTAATTTCCCTCTACTCAGTTAATACCCTTCTACCCATTCACTCTGTAAAAGGAACACAACGGACACACTATGCTCACGATGCCCCCCCCCCCCCCCCTTTTGGAAAATGCCCCCCTCCTTTTTACCCACGCCCCGCCCCAACATCTTCGTTGAATTTGGCTACGTCTGACCCTACAACCTGTACGTGGTGGGCGGGTGAACGGAGGAAATAGGACATTTCATTAGCATCTTAGCCTTTTCAGTGCATATAGATGTCGCATTATGGACCATAATATGATTATGCCTTGTGACCTCCGCTGAATATATGACCATGTAATTGGATTACGTCCGCCATACAAACACAGAAGGGTATTGTGAATTTACTCTCTAATGGAGGTAACGTTTGCTATTTGTTTGCGTTTGCATTGGCAACGGAGTTCACTTTAACCTGTTCCCTACTAGATTGTTCACTCCCCATAGGGTTAATACAGGGCTGACCAGGTTCCTGTAGGCAGTGGGTGAACACGTTTTAGCATGTTTGAGTCTCTGTGTGGTATGGAAGTCTGACTTGATTACGAACGAATTTCAAGCGAACGGGGGATAACGGGCCAGAACTCAATTGAATACATGAAAATGGACAAAGATAATCGAGATTAATCGGGATTTGAATTCGAGACCTCCTGGTTGCTAGGCCGATACTCTAATAATAAGTACGCAAGAATTAGGTCTTGAATTAGATTGATATGTTCCTAAATAGACTACTATAGTAAAACTGAATTTAGAGCACAATTAACTTCTTACTATAGCTTATATTTATTGTATATGAACGCGGGTCTCAATTATTCATGTACATGTAATACATGTATAATTAGACGCAGTGCACTCAGGGAGTGCATACCTCTGCCAACACTCGAATGTTGATGTTTGCGTGACCTTGACCTTGCCCCTTGACTTTTGACGTTTGACAATTTAATGGGTTCTATTCTAGATGAACACGAAGCTTCTACGAAAAATTGGTTGAGGTATCTGTGAAATTGTGCGCAGGAGACTGGTGACGAACAAACAAACAAACAAACAAACGGGACCGAAAACATAACCCCCTCCAACTTCGTTGGCGGAGGAAATCGTTGGAGCGGATGCATGAGTTGAGTGACTTGAGTCGACACTGACAATTAAAGGATGAATAAATACATTTATAGCGCTGATTATGTGAGTATAGCGTCAAGCCGACCATGGCACTGATAGGGTTAATGCACAAACTGTCAAAAGTAAACGAGATCATGTTAACAGGAAGAACAAACTGCCAGGATTTTCCAGAGGGTGTGCTTTAGCGTCATTCAGTGGCGTATATAGTGGGGGATGTGTTTGAACACCTAAAACACCCCCTTGGTACGCCTGTGCGAACTTACACCGCCACTGGTTACATAATTAGATTCTCATTCATTCGAACAACTGGATGTATCTGATTTTCTCTTTCCTACATTCGCTATGTACCCTTTAACATATTTGACCATTTCAAAACTGGTATCGCAAAATAATTGGCCTTGTGGTTATGACAGATGCATGTCACACACACATTGAATAGTCATGAATGGCTTAATGACGTAATGTGTTGACCTTGACACACGCAAATGATTAATTTGTCTTTGCACAGTAGGTTACAATTCAAAACATTGATTTTCTTTGATTGTATTTCCAATTTAAATATAGAAGCACTAACATTACACATCATTTGACCCATTAAACATGGCGCAGGAGACTATACGTAAAGCAAAACACAATAAATATGGAAGGCAACTTAAATATGTAATATATTACAACTTGATCGATCTAAATAGGGTACCTATACACTGTTTAATTTCATGTAATTTATACTGATATGCATTGGTGAGAGAGTGAGTTGGCATATTTTACAATATCTTTAGCTTTTCTGAGAAATTGATACACTTAATATTCCCGCATATTTGTATAATTTCAAACAATGACTGTATTGTAATTTGTCATACAATGGCCAGCTGGTCTAGTGACGTAAACATTCGAAGGTAACGCCGTGCATAACCCTTACCTACCATTAAGTTTGCATTCGTGTCAGGTGTCTGGTTTAACATATAATAGTTTACTATTAAAAATGGTCTGGTGAACTGATGATAGTAACGCGATTGTTGTAAATCACGCTTCATTTACCTACAGCCCAATACAATTACCACTAATGCAAATTATGCTTTAAATGTCCTTACCCTTGGTAACTTTGTTGTCATGAGAAAAAAAAATAAATGAAGCTGGACGGGCGAAGTATATAGTCGATTTAATTGATTTTGATTGAAGAAGTATGCAACATTCTCATAGCAGACCATTATTTATTCTGGCTTAGATCTAAGCGATTATTAAGACAATTATTAAAACTAGTTGATATAATTTTGTGTAAACGTTGATAATATCTTGATCAAAAGTATATTTGTTTGTCAAACATTACCATGTCTTACCAGGCCACTAGAAATACATACAACTTACATGTCCGGCTACGGATAATTCACCAACGATGTGGAATATTTTATACAGTTCGTTCTGAGATAAATCTAAGGAAATATTACTACAACTACACCACATAACATTTACGATTGTGAAGCGTGCGGGTGATACTACACGGATCGCCACTTTGAACTATAGGCTATAATAGTTAGTGTGCACTGCATATCACCGAGCCAGTATGCATTACGCATCGTGCGCAAGGCTTGCGCAAGATGGCACTGCGCATCTGATTTACGAACCGAACGTTACCTTAAATCTTACATGTAACTTCACATCTACTGTAGATAAAAATATTCCTACTCTAACCCTTAAAGGGTACCACCACCCAAAATAATATTCTTGTAAATGAAATGTTACTTCTTTAGTAGTCCATTCCATCAACAAGGTCAGAAAAACATGTTTCCAGAAAAAAATGTATAATTGGAAAACGCATCACCGTTCTAAAGCATGCGTTCATGGGTCTGCATGTACGAAGACTACTATGTCCAGAGCGAACACATCGTCCGGGATTCTATTGTCTCCAAATGTACGCGTGAATAGCATTAGCGCACTCGAAATAATAGTGGTTCCGTAAGTGGTGGTAATTTATTGCTTTGTTTGTGAATTTAAACAACCCTTTGCAAAATCTTCCTACTCTAACCCTTAAAACGATTATGCTTCTTCAACATTGCTCTTTTACGTTTTGGAATGCCAGAGCTACAAACGGTTTAAATTGATTCGAAGGCCATTAATGGGCTGATCAATTGATACAAAAATCAAAAACAAAGGTGCAATCTCCAGGTTAGTCTTGTCTCTTTCCACAGTGTCAAAACTTCTGTTTATGAACCAAGTTCATGAACTTCTGACGTCTGAGATGCATTACACTTCTTTATATTCGCGCGCTTTGCCTTCAGTCTGTTCCACTTTGCCGAATCGCAAAAACCTTGACATAACCTTTAAAACAATGCTTAGTTCCTATTATATGCATGACATTGGGGGATAAGCACGATAAACGAGTGATGTATGGGCAGGGGGGATCGTTCCAACCCTACGGCTCTGAACTGTCGCATCGAGTACCGTGAACAATATGTAAGACTTTGCATGGATCAATAAAGTGTAATGTGTTTGGCTACTGAGACCCGTTTCCTGTTTTCGTTATATATTCTAAGTTTTAGACCCCGAGATGAATAAGTTCACACTTTATAACGTGATGTACCGCAGAAAGACATTGCATAAATCAGTACGCCCTATTGATCTGCGTTAGATCACCCACTGAGAAAAAGATCAACTGGCGAACATATAATTGTGCTTTTCGCTCGCGATTTAGCGTTAAAAGGGAAAGAGATTTTGAAAACTCGACTTTTATTTTCGCGCTAATATTCGATAGATTAATTATGACAACTATTAATACTACCTCATTCCGATATAAATATTTGGTTTGTTCGCATACAAAACAATCACTGTCTTGCCTGAATATATATATTCAGTATTATTTAATATTATGACATTATAATAATTTACATAACCATAATATGCATCCTGCCTCAGGGCTTTGAAGTGTCGCACCGAGTCTTTTGAGCAATATGTAAGACTTAGCGTGGATCAATAAAAGTGTAATGTGTTTGGCTACAGGTTTCCTTATTCGCTATAAAGTTATAGACTCTGATTTGAATAATTTCACATTTTTTTCATCCGCTGAGATATAATATTCATGCGCAACCTGTGGGGTATAAAAGCAAGATCAATCTGTTTTTGAGATATAGCGAAAATGGTAAAGAAAGTCAAAATCTCCGAATATTTTTACGTGAATGTTTGGTGTCTTAAAATATATGTCAAATTGTGATGATTTTTGTTTTGGTTGCATATAAATAAATTGTATGCTTGTATACAATTACAAATCATATCCCTTTCGTGTGAATACTCTATAATATATATAATTGTGATATTATGTCGTCATTTACTAATACATGTAACCCTTGTTGATGTATGAACAAAACTCCCCTTTCTCGTGAATAATCGGTAGCTGAACAATACGACAAGCACTATTAACCTGTTAATACTGTCGTGTACGATTGATGATGACATCGACCTTTGCGCACCTTTAAATCTAAATCGCATCAAATTTAGAATACACATCTTAGATTTCATAATTAATCCCATACTATATTCAGAATACTCTGTTGAATAATGAACATCGTTTTGTTTTGTATTTGGTGCGGTAAATCTTGTTTAAAATGATGACTGACCGAGAAACGATGCCCCTGGGTCGCATAATATGACCTACAATCCTATATTTTGTTTATGTTTCGGAGTAAATTGGATTTTCTTATCAGTGATATTACATGAACTTCTCTATTGGATGTGGCACGCATTCTTCATGGAAATGATAACAACAATAATTGCAATACACAATATCGTCATTCATATTGATAAGACAAGTTTGTGGTTGAAGTTCATGAAATATGAAGAACACACAAGGAAAAGTACACTAATATTAATCGTAGCTTTATACAGTTGATATATAATCGGCAGTTACTTCTTCCAAAGATTTCAACGAATTCACATGGGGCCAATTTGCGTGTTCCTCGTCGAGGTCATCTCCCCCATCCGGTGCCATCTGTGCATCAGACTCAGGCTCTCGCGCCACCCCCTTCTTGGAAACAGATTTCCTTACCCCCTTTGACTTTTTGGCGGCATCGTAGTACGAAAATACAAACTTATACTCGTACTTTACCCTGTTCTATTCTATCTCTCTCTAACCTCAGAAATGTATCCAGTTATTGTAAATGCCTTATACATTGTATACTATATATTCGAGGCGCGGACGCATCGGACGGAGCCCGCCCGGCAATCACAAGGAGCCCGCAAGGAGCAGGCATCGACAGACCTAATGATCATCGACCGAAACTCGGACGGCGCCCGCCCTTATGTCGAGCAGGCTTCGCCCGACTCCCGTTTGTTTACTAACGGGCGCCGTGCGATTTATAATCACTTTTATCACCTGACTTAGTAAATACAGTACATGCTGCCTTGTAATAATTTTGGATATTACATGGCACTGTTACATGGCAATTCAGATGATAACACAGTTGTTAACTTTGCTGTCGGGAAAATCATGGAATGTTCCCCTCGGGATTTTAAATGTTATTTCGTGAAGAAAATACGTCCCTCGACTACGTCTCGGGACTTATTTACTCTTCCCTCAATAGCATTTAAAATCCCTCGGGAGTGGAACATTCCGTGCTTTTCCCTCCACCACCAGTTAACAACTGTATAATGTTCAACGGGCGCCTCCTGAGCTCCGTCCAATATTTGACAGCGTAGATTTCAAGCGAACAATACGCTCGACTCCCTGGCGAATTTGAAATTCGCCGACTCTCTGGCGATCATATATACAGTCGGCCGGGGTCCGCTTGATTTGTGACGCAGGCTTAAACTGATCAAGATAGTCAAGAACCCCGACTAGGATGGAAGTTGATGTTGAAATAAAGACAAAATAATAGTCTGATAAATTAATATTAGATCTGTAAATGTTAGTACAGTTTTCTTGTAATATAATATGCGCCAATGCAACAGTTTAAGCACGTTTTAACAGTGACGCGTTGTGTGAATTAGAGGAAGGAACCGCAGCCTTTAAAATGCATGTCAAAATAACCAATGTTTACACATCGCGTTATTGCAGTCAAGCCTCACAGCCTTTGGACCATTATTATACTGGCTTTATAAACCGAAGATACTTTAGTGGAATCAATTCCCGTCCAGTAGCCGATTCCCGCCCAGTACCAGTATTACTACACCTGGGCATGACAGCTGGGAAATTAATGTGTCTAACGTGTTATAAAAAGTGTCTGACTTGTCGAAGGACGCGCGACCGTGTCGGATTTAGCAATTTACGCCTAAGTATACATCAACGTCCTCTGTTATTAAAGGTTCCATAAAAATCGAGAGGAGAAAACAAACATGCACTGTAAACAACTCGATACATGTGATGTATCATGTTTAAGAATAAACCGTCTGATTGCCTAATCGAATTGCAAGAATCCATTTGACGTATTTGTTTAGAAAACATTGTAGGTATATAGCCATTACACCCTTTATCATGTTTATGCGCATTATTTATGTATATTTATTAATAAAAACCGTCATCATACCTTCATGTCCTTAACACACGTATAACATAGAGTAAATGCAGGAAGAGCTGAATAGCTTCGATTGTTTCGAGCTTCGAGTATTGTACGTGCAGTCGAATATAGCACTCATATGGTGAAAGGGGTAGTACAGTTTTGGTAAGGCTGTGAGCTTTAGTATGAACCAAACCTGGACAGTAACATTATAAACTAATAGTAATAACTCCACCATGCTCGAAGGTATACAAAATTACAAACGACTAAGTAAAAAGCCCGTTATCATTCAAAAAGAGCCATTCAAACACAAGAGGGCGCTTTCTAAAAAGGCATTGGTTTCAACCATTTTTCATACAAAATTATGCATGTGATGTTTTATTGAAATAATGATTAAATAGAGACATCATCAACAACTATTTAAAAAACACTTTTGAACTTTTTGAAAAACTGCAAGCATTATTTAAATTTTTTGAAAAATCGGCTAATTATTTGGGCCCCAAATAATTATAAGATCAGATATATTTATCGATATTTCAGCCGTTTCTGGGTCGATTTTTTTTTTGCCATTAAAATTGCATGTTCTCTCAAATTCGACACTCAGTTTTTCATTACCTCACAAACAAATTGTGATCTGCAGCGCCCTCTCTACCAAAACTAAACTACCTCTTTAAGTGATCCTTAAAAAGTAAATCATGTTTGTTATAAACAAATAAATATGAACAATTTTACTAAATTATATTATATGCTGGACATTGCTTGACAATAACATTTGTTGCAAAGGTCATTGCGCAGCTTTTTCCCAGAATTGAATGATGTAAACATTAAAATGCTCTACAGCGGCAAGTTGTGTAATATATAATTTATTATATTCAAATTAATATTAAAACACGGAGGACGTTTGTAAAAAACAAACAAAAACACAACAACAACAACATGCCAAATAAGTAGTAGAATCGATCATGACATACTCTAGACTAGACCCGCATGTGATGGCTCTTGGAAAATCAATTTCGGAACAAAACTGTGACAAGACAACTCTTCAATTCGCTGTAAAGTGGACGGGCGTAATTTGATTCGCTTCTAAGATGTAGAGAGAGTACGCTGAACTTCAGTTCACTTTTAGAACCAGGGAAAGTCGAGCGCGTTTATTTTTAATGTGTCTTCCTAACATTTTTGTGATGCGATGTTAACCCTCAGAGTGTCAAATTAAATGGGAAAATCCTCTTGATCCAGTTCCTTTTTGAGAAGTTCACGATAGATTAATCCTCCAGTTATATATGGATGCTTGGTAACACGTCGAGAGCATATCAAATCCATTCATATATTTAACATTTGTCTTGTAATAAGTACAACATTTTCATTGAAATGTCATTTTGTTCATGACGAAAAAAACTGTGTATTAACGATACTAACAAATTATTCAAAGTTAATATAAAAGGATCTAGTAACATTGTCCAAATCCTCAAAATCCAATTCGAATTCTAGCGGTTCCCTCATACCTTGTTGTATACATATTAACAATAGAAGCATGGGACAGGTTTCAATTTTTTTGAATTTCCCTTTCGTTAAAAGATGTTTACGAATGAGGTGTTCAGATGTTAAACTATCCACTGGATAGTGTACAAAGTCATTGCAATGAGTAAGTGATATCCCTTTGCATTTTTGCTCATTACTCCGGCCATTTAACGGCCATCTAAATGTTAACACAATACCCAGTGGATATATCTGATAGCAACAATATACATTGTACAAACCATTCATCACTTACTTTTTGCACATGTCAACAAAGTTACTAGATCCTTTTAATGTAAATAGAAAAATGAATGCTGCCACTAGAATCAATTGTCAATTTGTACTCAAATAATCCGTGCCCTTTCCTTTGTGCAGATATTCTCGAAGGCTCTCGTGTCTATTCTGGTCGTGACATGGTCTCTTCATATTTGTATCAATTTTGATGCGATGATTTTTACAATGTTTCCTTTCAATCATGACATGGCAGATGCTTTGAATCTTCCTTTTACTAGTGTGTACAAGATAAACCCCAGAATAGAACAAAAACACCCCGAGAGTTTGAATAGAATTGTGACTTGTTTCAAACCATCGCCATTGAAGAAGATGTCAAGGTCATTGCATGCTATAGAACACTAATTGATGTGCCTTTGAAATGGCGTGCCATTCATCGTGCATGGATTCCATTGTTTCACTTCTATATTTTATGTTTTATATCGGTTAAAAGAAGAAGATAAACGACAGAGAACACGAACCATTATAGAACCTCGAGGATCTGCCAATCATGCACGGCAGGCATATCACGCTTTTAGAGTGTGTCCACACCAGCCACCCGCACCCGGGGCTGTGGAGACGTGCGTCGATATTAAATGCCCCAAACTATATTAAAAGTCAAGTTCTATTTCCTATGTCTTAACAATAATGATATTATATGATTTGTCTACATCAGGTTAAATTAATGTTTTGTCTTCGAGTCACAAGAATATGAACTCGGACAGCACGTATCTGTTACGTTGAATTGCGAGTAAAACATGCCGTTTGTCAATACGCCGTCTATATCTTCCTTAGATTACATATTTTTTGTTAAAGGGCTCTAGTAACATTGTCAAAATCCTCAAAATCCAGTTGGAATTCTAGCGGTTACCTCATAACTTGTTATATTTGAATTTACAATAGAAACAAAACGATATTTACGATTGGAGAGTTCAGATGTTTAACTATCTACTGGAAAGTCGTAACCGTGTCCATGCAATGAGTAAGTGAATATCGCTTTGAATTTGTGCTCATTACTCGGCCATATAACGTCCATGTACGTTGAAATTTTCACATGATCCCCAGTAAACATATCAGATAACGACAATATTCATTGTATCAAGTATCAATCATTCATCACTTTTTGCACATGTCAACAAAAAAACAAAAAAAAGATCCCTTTAAGTGATCGGATTACTAATAAAATAACAATGCATGTCAAGCGCTGCCGCTGTGCTTTTTTTCATTTCATTTCAAAGACTTTATTTTCTGCAATCAAACAAATCAGTTACAACAAATATGGATAATAATATAGAACATAAGGTATGCAAACAATATACAAAATATAAAACAAAACTACTTATACATGAGTAAGAGTAAGTTATACGTTGGGCCATTGCGTGTATAAAGAATGAAAGCAGAATGACTACTATATAATACTGGGTATATTGAGCATGGACACGATGTGGGGGTAAACCCGTTCCCTTCGATATTCTGCAATCTCCATAGACTTTGTACACAACCCACCCGGCTCCCGTAGTCAAGGTGTTGATAATAGGTATACATCTACTTTAGATCTTTGGGACAACATGAGTTTTTATTAATACAATGGTCATCCTTTATCCCGTTCAAAGATCCCATGCAACTTTTATTTTTTAGACGTAAAGCTATTTAAAACATTATATTTTAGGGAGAGTGGTAGGGGTGTAATTATGTCCTCCAATTGACGTAGCTATGGGGGTACGGGGGCACACCCCTCCACTAATTTCCCCCAAACAATACAGAAATAAGGGGGTCATATATGTACAAGGAAACAAGTTCATAAGGTGTGTCATCAAATCATTCACGTGCCCCCACCCCTCCAATCAGTCCGACGACGCTACAACATCGACCTCCAATAATTTGACGAACATAACACAACAAAAAACACATAGTGTTCCCGAAAACTCGAAACCAGTATGGACACGCTATTTAAATGCGTGGGTCACTTTCAAGGAGCGAGTATACGGCTACAGGTTGCGCTGTATTCACGTGTTTGTCACGATCCAGGGCATGAAGATGATGTCCATCGGGACAGAGCCAGCCCCCTCCCCCCCCCCCCCCCCCACCCCGTCTCCTCCTCTTGGATTGAAATCTCAATTTTCTCTTAAAGCGATCTAGCCAGATTCAAAATCACTTGGAGCTTTTACATTATGTTCCCTTTTACCTTGTTGTTTGGCTTATGATAAGAGCGAATGAAATGATGAATTGGTCTTTTATTTTCCAAATGTGAATGGAATATTATGATATATTTTGTACTGAATTGACAGTTTCGATTGTGTACAAATCAGTGGACAGTGCGTGATAAAAATCTGAGAATATGTGTTACTTTATTTACTATTAATAACGTAAACATCGGAACTATAACACATATCACCACAATGCATCTTACACTGATACAGGTCTATGATTGAAGCCTCAAATAATAACTTTTGGAAAAATGTCATATGAAGTTACTTGATCACTTTAACCGCTCCGACACAGGCGTACCGGGAAGAAACGAAATCTTCTCAGTTCCATAATTAGAAATTGGGTTTAATTTCGCGCGTATATTCAGGCTGGTATTTGTTTACATCCGACGGATGAAAGAGATTTGTCAAGATTTAACCCTTCATCGCCAATTTTTAGACGGATAAATAATTTCATTGTTTTACATGCTTTACATGTATTTAATGCACACGCGTAGTGTATACAATTCAAGACGCGAACTATTCTTTAACAAATTGTATATAAAGACAGAGCATGAAAGACACAATTAGATACTTATCTGCCTCCAGCATATATATGCACCACAATCCATAATGAGATGCAAATAATGTGCGCGTTTATTTTAAAGTTGATACATTATTGTCCCTTTATCAGAAACTTTATCAAAAACAACCCCTCGAAGTTCCTCCCCAGTTTAGTTGTCACCACTTTACAATTGCCCACAAAGCAAAAACGATACGACACTTACAAACGATATAGAAAACCAAAACAACATTATACAGGGTGGCCCAAAAAAACGGAACGGGGCACTTCCCAAAATAACGTAACAAATGTATTATGTCCATCGGATAGGGTGTATTTTCAAATGAACAACGATGCCAAGAACAGTCAATTTGGTCATGTAGTTTTTGTTTTAGGGCACTGTGAGTGACACCATGTCAGGTTATCTTTTTTGTCAATGTTTACCGAGCCAGTGCTTGATACGTCGCACGTACCGCCTTTCATAGCGTTGAGCAAGGCGCGCCATTGTTAGTGTGCACTCAACCGTGTGCCGACAGAATGGGCATGTTCGTTCAATGGTATTACGGGCAGGGAGTGCGGTTTAACTGGCATTGACTAGGTACAAATTGACAGAAATGGGCACCTGACATGGTATCACTTACAGCGTCCTAAAACAAAAACTACACGACCAAAATTACTGGTCTTGGTATCGTTTGTCATTGGAAAAGACAACCTTTCCGATGGACATAAATATTTTGGTACTATATTTTGGGAAGTGCCCCGTTCTTTTGTTTGGGGGGCCACCCTGTATAGTAATTTGACATCAAATCTAATTTCCATGGAAATGAATCGCACTCTCTGAAAGGCATCCTGCTTGCGAAAACAAACAAAATAGCTTGAGCAAACCTACATTATTTTTGATGAGTGTAATTGCGGTTTGCTTCACATTTCCCCTATTCTCTCTATTGCGACCTTGAACGAAAACAGCGGCGTAGATAAGATCGGGGGTGGAAGTGGGATAAAGGGGGTAATGCCCCCACCCTTCACCTTTCGTAATAGTTTCACCCCCATTGTTGCCAAATAACGTATAACGGGCATAATGATGTGTTAGTCGCATTTAATTAATATATATATCTTTATTACTGGGGACCTACAAGTATTTATTTGTTTTCCTTTTTCATTTTATCTTTTCTCTTCGCGTATGAACATTATTCTTTTTATTTTTGGTTAAGGGGGGGGGGGGGGGGGGTGAGGGGTCGGGTCTCAACGTTCGCCCACATTCAACCCCCCCCCCCCCCCCACCCCCCCCCCCCCCCCCACGCGCACACACACACACACACACCGAATAGTTGCGTCACTGAGGCTACCCTCGTAATGTAATTTGATAGATATATGCATCAAAATTGTAAACATTATTTTACATTTTGGCCCCCGTTTCATGTCAAGACTTCGATTACACCATTGAACGGGAGGGATCAACGTATATTTATCGGCGATGACGTTAGCGGTTAATCCAGTACCATTATCATCAAAGGGGAATTGTATTCATTGCAATAAAACCACATTGACCCACATTGTTATGGTTGTCGATTCGCCATCAGTATTATTACTCCCAATATTGATCTAAGACATATCAATACAATACACTGCAAAATCACTATCGTTATTGCAGTCATCGTCATTGTGTAAAATAGGTTGGCCATGAGATAAATAAAGAACGAACATTACCAAACAATAACAACATCATGTTTAGTGGTGTTTGTAAGTTTTGCCGCACATTATTGAACCTCTATTTCACGTCATTGTGTTCGTGATGGTGATGATGACTTGTTTGAAGTGGTAAAATACATCTTCAATGTTAATATGTCAGTTATTTTCTTTTGTTTACCTCAATAAATCCAGGTTTGCACATTACAACTTTTTTCTATTGTCAATGCAGATGCAATAAATTGTATTATGACCAGATGACAGTAAAATATTATGACATGATTAATCGTTTCGGGGAATATCAAGGGTCATAAAACCCTATTTAAACAACAATTTGTTCTGGGTCAGACTACGCTAAAGAACGTCAAACTACGGTAAATAGCAACTCCGCACGGAGTATAACAGCCAGCCGGTGGTGTGGTACAGCCATTGTGCGCTTGTTTTCAAATATAGCAGTTTTGTGAAATTTGTCTATTTTTTTTGCTGAAACATGCCTGGACCAAGAGTGCTGATGCTAGTTTAGCTCACGGTAAAGTACGTTAGAGTACGCTAGGGTACGATTGAGTACGTTAAGAAGTACGTTAAACTACATTAGACTACGTTATACTGCGTTGGACTACGTTAGATTTCGGTTTAGTACGTTAGCATCACGGAACCTTTAACGTACCGCTCTTTTGAACATGTTCAAAAATTAAATCGAAGATCACGGCTCCCCCGAGTTAATACCAAGTTAGCATCACGGACAAATATGGTACGGTACGGATGCCAGTACGTTCAATACCTTCAACTACGTTCAACTCCGTTAGCCTCCACTACGTTCAACTACGTCCACTACCGTAAATGTGACCGGCCCTTAAAGGGACAGTCCCTCTTATACCAAACGTCTGAACAGTTTCCAGTTGAAGGATGGGGATGAATAAGACACACACAAACAAAATCAGATCGAACAGCCCTATAATTTGGATTCTACGAATGAAAAACGAATGCGTCCCTCCATCAGACTATATATCGGTCAAATAAAAGAGTTTAACTGATTTAGCATAATATTACAACTATATTGTACTTATTCTTGTAAAGGTATTGTGAAGCCGACATTTGTAAAGGTATGTCACGGAAAAAAATCTTAAAAATGAAGAATATGTAATTACATGTAGTCAGTATAAGCGAGGTTTGGTTATTTTGCCTCGTGTGCGGTCATGATATTCTCATTTGTGCGCGGGTCACGGAGGGGTCACGCATAGCGTTGTGGTACTTCGTGGAATCCGTGTACGAACTTCCTCACTGGGTGAATATACATATAATGCACAATTAAAATTGTACGACGGTTTATTAGTGTTAGGTCTATAACTCCACGAAAAAAGAGATTTCAAGCCCTAATTTTTTCAGGCATGCTATTAAATGACATTTTCCTTCAGATAATACAATAACCTCGCAACTTTTAAAATTTGGCTTGCAAAAGAGGGAATGTCACTTTAAGACTGAAAATGTGTTGCACGCAGGTGTAGCGAATACCGGGGCATCAATCAAATGATGTAAATTTAGATTCAGTTATTATAATAGCTCGCTTCCAAAAGGCGCTAAATCCACTTTCCATAAAAATTGAGTTAACGATATATCTACATGTATAATCTACGTAGCTATCTATGAATCCACATTTTACAACAAATAAATCACTCAAAATCAAAATATAGAAAGTTCACTTTTTATATTCCCATAGGCACGTGTACAAAGTGGGACAAAGAAACACGTTTTCCTCGGAAGTTGAAAAAGTGGATTTAGCGCCTTTTGGTTGAAAGCTCGATTATGATATGTTACCCACGATCAATTCCATGAATTCTGGGTGACGAAAATGGAACGCTATACAGGGTGGCCCAGAAATAACGGAACGGAGTGCTTGCTATAATGAAGACACATGATGCCCGTCATAGCAACTAGTAACGTTCAATGCGTGGGCCATTGTTAGTACCACTTCTTCTCTATACACAGCTGAACGCACACTCACAATGGCGCACGCGTTGATCGTTACTCGATGCAGTATGGCGGGCATCATGAGTCTTTAGTATGTCAAGAACCCCGTTCCGTTTTTTGTGGGCCACCCTGTATAGACAAGAGTGAAACTACAATATCATTCGTTTGATGGATCAACATGTGAATCAAGCAAACAGAAGCAATCGTATCATGATCAGCGCCCCCAATAACAGATCCCAGCTCGTTTATTGAAGGTTTCTGAAGCCTTCTCTGTGTTGATCAGTCAATCTTTATGAATCCAATTTCGTGACATACGCCGATATTGGAGGAGCGGTTCTTCGTATCGGATTTGTTTTTGTTCGCCAAACTGATGTAAACTAGAACATTCTTAAAATAAGGGTACAATTCTGGTTTCGAAGTGCGCTTCAAACATTAAACAGTGTTTTGAATTTATCGTAATATGTTTCCCTTAGTATTTGATGGTTTTATATGCTAAAGGAACACAATGATACGTTATATTGTCTCATATATCATAATTATCAATACGTGGGAAATGTTTGATTTAGTTTTGTAGAATATGTTGTTTACTCGTGCCTTCTTGGTACCATTGTACACTAGAATAAAGGATAATGCACCTGCTAAGGGTCAAATTTTGGGGGGTGCTAATTTCAGTTTTGATTATGAGAATACCGAGGCCTGGACATTAGTAATTTTGAGCATATATACCAGCATGAAAACATATTATTGTAATGCAAGTACAAGTATAAGGCTTGACAATATGCTTGACAATGTTCGAAATTTCCATCAGTCCAGTTCTTATTTCGAATTAAAACAAAACTAGAACACAAATTTGTTGAAGGGGTACAGGAGGGGTGTGATCCCAAATAAAGAATCGGGTGGGTAGTGGGGTACGTTACACCCCCTCTATGTCGTGTCCTTAACCGATTTTAGCCGCTCCACTGAAACGGAAAAGTAGGAATGGCATCTGAAATTAGAATTTAGAGAAGCGGTGCGGCAAGATCAAATCAGTTCGGACGAGACGAGCATTTAACCCATCGAACACTAGTTTGAATTGGTATAACACGTATACTCCATAGGCAGTAGCCTAATATGCAACGGCCGTCGTCTTAAGCGGGTTAAACCTCGACTAGCTTTAATGTTGTTTCTTGTAAGTTTACGTTCCACAAATGTCATGTTTTTGCATTCACGCAACAATGCAACATGCATGCATACGTGAAGTTAGTTTTCGCCTCACGATGCTCGTGATTTGATGTGTTTAAGGTCCGAAATAATTGCGTGTCGAGTATAATTTCTGCAAAGAGATTCTTACTTTAATTTAAAAGAAGTGACTTTCTTGTTTGGGTTACCATGTCAAGTCAATCATGTTGCTCAATGCGTGTGAATCTGTATTACTTAAATTTTTCCTAATTACTTACGCACTTTTAATTGGATAGACCTTTATGCTAGTTCATGTAGTTTGTACGGGGAAATGCTTCATATACTTTCCTATAATTGTTTAATTGTATTTTTAAAGTATTATTATATATTTATAAATATTTGTATATATATATTATTTATACATTTTGAAGAATACAAACCACTTTGTGACTTTATTAATAAGCATGTTCGTCACGAATAAAAGAAGGAATTCATACTTTTTCATGTTTAGACCTAACACAATCTAATTACAACTGATATATTTCATTGACTATCAGTAAAGTTCTCCATCCTTTTGGTGAATATGGCACGCCTTCTGTATAAATAAAGTCAAAACTAGACGTACAGCATGTTTATCGCGAGTAATTCGAGCTAAATTTGTGAGTGCCAACAGCGTGACAAGAGTGATGTTGTGTCAATAGGACAATGAGTTATAGGGTGTGGTGTAGATCTCAAGTTGAGGGGAGGGGCAATGGCGTACAGGCAATTCCTTTATCAGGGGGACAACATACTTAATATTATGACGGAATCTTACACATAATTATTCCCATTTCACCATAGTAGAACACGGCTACTTCAACAACGAGTTAGGGTATTTGAGAGGTGAGGTTGACCAAGGGTGTACATGCATCTTTTGTTATTCTCCGGGGGATAGGGGGAATACAACATTTCCCCGAAATGTATAACCATTCCTGTCTTTACGAAAAAGATCACCTCCTAAGCACGATTTTGACAAAGGAAGTACGATGATTCTTTTTTTTCTCCAAAATGCGAAGATTGTGAAACAAAAACTATTTATGATTTCCCTCGATCGTATCAATTTGCCCGAAAGTTAGCTATTATTTGTTTTTGTTTTCAGAAGGATAGATGATTTGCTAGAACATTGGATGAGCTAACCCGAAATGTAGATGATTTTACCCTACAATATGGTACTTGCTGAGATGGGGGAATGGGGTGGTAGAGGGAGCTGCAGTCCCCCTCCCCCTCCCCCGCCCCCCCCCCCCCCCCCTCCCCCCGCCTTGTATGGCTGTGTGTTTGGTGAGCCTATCTACATGTTGTACTGATAATTTATTGGGGAAGAGGGCAGGGTCGGTCGGGTTAAATGTGACCAATACATTACAATCATTATAAGCGCAGTTGTGTGACAACTATCAATTCCACTATACAGTCAAAACTATTTCATTGATATATAGTGAAATTAAAATTCATAGTAACTACCGAGATTTTATCAATGGTGTGCAAATTAAAATAATGATGGATATTGTCCCTACAAGTCATTCCTGAATAATGTGTTGAATCATTGTAATGTATACCTCTTATATCAAATTTTATATAGCAGTTTTCAAGTATTTCTTGAAATATATTGTTTGTGTCATTTGGGGCTATAGATGATGATAAAGCCCATCTCTTTCAGATATCAAACACAAAATCATGTATGGGTAAAGGTCTCCTTTAAGTATCTACCGAACCTTAATCGGATCGGAAAGTTTGAGATTCTGTCTTTGCAGAGAGGATTGTAGCCTGCGGGTAATTGCATATTCAATGATATTCTAATGCCTCGGAACGGAAGATTGATAATACCATCATTCGTTGCTTGATTCACCCTTTGTAACTTGGCGTTCCGGAAAATCCCCGTGTCACGTGGGGGCTTATATAGGCAGTGGCAAGCTTTAATGTATACGTAAAGGGTACCATTGCCACCCCCCCCCCCCCCCCCCCCTCCCCCAACAAAAAACACAACCAACAAACAAACAAACAAACAAACAAACAAACAAACAAACAAACAAACAAACAAACAAACAAACAAACAAACAAACAAACAAACAAACAAACACACAAACAAACAAACACATATACAAACAAACAAACAAACAAACAAAACTTAAACTTTAATTCTACCTACGAATTCACCCGTGATCAATGTTATATATAAATACGTAAACAAATTTACAAGTATTATAGTTTACAGAAGGCACAAACTTGTTTTTAAAACGGGACGTTCTGCTCTCTCGATGAGCTGTTGAGGTGTGGTCTTCAAGGTATATTCACTGTATATTCAAGCACATATTACACAATTGCGTGAGAGGGACCAATGACGTACATCATTGTGAACAGAAATGAATAAGAATTGACAAGTCAGCATTACCGGTCCCATGGTAACTGTTTTCCGCATTTCACCGGAAAAACAAGACAATTCGTTCATAGTACGGTATAATAGACATAATTCCATTCATTATTTCGCTTTCCCCCCATTTTTATATTCAGTTCTTTTTTATGGACTTAAATAATTGATTTCTTCAGATAAGGGACATCTGTATTATGTGAATGACATCACACTTGAAGGTGGGTGAATAGAGTGAGTTGTCGTTACGATCGGAATTGATTCTCATATTTAATTTTTATAGTGCTCTGCATCTTCCTTTCTCACGTTTCCAAAAATAATCTAACTATTTTGTTATCGAAGAGACTACCGCGGGTAAAACCAATTCGAATGAGTTATATATAGAATATTTAAACAATTAATAAGTAATCCTACAAAGGTGATAACATGTTGAAATTAATCGAGAGGCTGGACGAATATGTACTCAATTACGTCGATTGCGTGATGTATACAATTATATTAATGTATAGGTCGAAAGACTTCCGTTATTAGGAACATGTAAAAGGGATAGTAACGTTCTGGTTTAGATGGCGCTTCAAGGTAAACATTTTTGCGAGTTAAATCAAAATATATAAGTGTATGGATATGAAAAACGAATCAAAAGTTTCAATAAATCCTTTGAATAAAGTAGTATATAGGCATTGAGTATACACACATAAACATTCGTGAAAATTAACCGAAGTGTTGCAACAAAAAATGATCCTGATTATTTTTTTATTAAATGTTTATTTTAGGAAGAAAAAAGTTTTACATTTTGTAGGAAGGCGTGAATATTCAAGTTGTTTTGAGAGCACCATATCGAGCTGTTAACTGCTTCAAAATTTGAATGAAACACTCGTTAACGAGAATAGAAGGTATCGTTCTATCAACCCAGCATGACAGAATGTTACCTATTATTTATGCGTGATAAACCAATAATTTTGTGGCGACAAGAAATACGTTTCTTTCCCTTTAAATTGCTGCTGCACTTTTCCATTGATCGTCATTTCATGCTGTTGGACATGTGTTCATGCGCGCGTTTATTTTAATTATTGGTTTGTTACATAAACTAACAAGCACAAACCAATTTCAAGCAGACATTCTTAAGACAGATTCAACATTGGGTCACATCTTATCGAGTCTAGGGCCATAGCCCTTTTGACAGTCAGAATGGTTGTTACATGTTTACATTTCATAATTGCGAATGCACCTTTTCATTGATTGTCATTTTACGCTTTTGGACATGTGTTCATGCTCGCGTCTGTTTTAATAATTATTTGTCCTTACGACATGTTGTTAGATAAACTAATAAGCACATACCAATGTCTAGCGCAACAGTCTGAAGACAGATTAAACCTTGGGTTGACACTTACCTTAGAGTCGAGGACCATGTTTGTATTTCTGACAGAATATTTTTTGTTAAATGTTTGAATTTCATTATGAGAAGTAGGTATACTCTTTTTTGTTTGTTTCATTGATCTTTAGCTCAGGGCTTTCGGACGTATGTTCAAGCTCGCTGTTGTTTTGATTATTCATGTCATCATGGTTATGGGTCCGCTAGATAAGCAGATAGACATATGTATGTGCTTATAGATAAGCATAGGTATGTGCTTATTATTCATTTGTATCTATCATGTCTTAGACAAATAACGCCAATCAGAAAATTCCAGAGACTGATTAAACATAACGTCATAATCATACTCATCTCCTCCGAAAGTGATAGTTTCTGCACTAAGACAAAAGTTAAACCCGTGAGCACTATTGTAGTCATTTTGCAGCGGTGGCAATTCGTGCAAAAACAGCATTCTAGTCGATTTTGGAAATGATCTTGAATGATGTGTGGAAGCAAGGCTCAAATCACAAATAACCGGTATTTACTTGAATCTTCGATGTCCTCGTACAATCGTGGACCTGGTACACTCACTGTATGTACGTGTGACCTCGCCCATCAATTTCTAGGACAACTTTCACCTGCTCGCCAATATTGGTCTAATATCTAGTTAGTTATTTTGGTAAGTCTGGGAATGAAAAATGTCCAGTCGCCCTCCTCAAAACAATCTAACGGATTAACCAAACCCCATGTAAAACGTTAACATCTACAGTGCCGGAGGTTTCTTCATGCATTGCACTTCACATACCATTGCCTATGGGGCGTCAGTTCATTTAGTATGTTAAGGGTTATAGCCAATCAACGGACCAGACTGTTTTAAGTCATCCGTGGACATAACGTACCCTTCGCTGATTGATAAACAAGTAATGTAGAACGTCAATTTCGAGAGCGTTCAGGCATTCGATGCATGCGATGCTTGGATGGTTGACGTTCCCAAAGGGGTGTAACATGGGCACACTGATTAAACTTTCCCGGGGTGGGGGCAGATCAGTTTGAATAGTGCACATCCATTTTTGTTTGTAGTTTCCACATTTTCAACACCACGTAATATAAACGATGTCGAAGCTATATTAGATTAACACTAAATTGTACACAAAATGAAAGGATGTAATAATTCAACAAATTGTCGATGTAACCTTATTGATTACATTATTTTGTAGAATTGTCAGGGGGCATGCGCACCCCCTCCTCTGCCCTCTTTTAGCTACGCCATTAAGTCCCCCATCGTTCTCGTTCTCCAAGGTTACCAATTCATTTTACTAAATCAATGCTGCTCATTACCTGATGGTCAGAGGCGGAGGCAGGTTCAAACCAACCCGGGATAAACATGGATGGGGGAGGGAGGGGGGGGGGGGGGGAGATTTTCCCACTAGGGGGAGGGGGTGGGGTAACGCAAGACGAAATAATTATGTGGGGCTGTTTTGCAACGGAAATTAAGTTCAACTATTTCAAGGTCCGAAATAAGATTATGCCCAGAAAGCCGTTAGTTACTATTTAATCTAGTATTTAATGTTTGAACCCTGGCTTTTAATATCTTTTATTCAAAGGCTAGAAATGGCCTACGTTAATTTCAAGTATAACTTTAAAGTCTAACTTAAAATCGAAGTTCAATTTTAAATGAACGTAACGCCTCAAATGGTGTAACAATTGACACCCCACAAGACGTCCAAGTTATAAAGGAGAAGCCCCCTAAAACCCCTTGCATCATCTCAGCCTCGGTACGCGCGATATTCGTATAAACTATAATGTTCTTGAAATATAGTTCAATTGGTGCTCATCTATAAAAGACTCGACTATTGTTCATAGTGATGCAATAACCTTAGGACATGTCTGGCATTTCAAACATGCATACAAATCACAAACCTTATAGTTCTGAAATAATTAAGTACAAATTATTATTTTAACATTTGCCTTATGGTATTTAATCCATTATGAATATGACTCAATGCATTTAGCTAGGTTTTCCAATGCATGATTGTTTGTGATGTCTTGTCATGTTTATTTTAACTCGTTCGAATTTCCCCTTTATTTGTTTTTCTCAACTGTATTTATATTCCTTAGATAGGTTAAACTAATGTAGACAAGTATAACTAATATAAACTAGAGGCAGACATGACTGTATGAATGCCATATTATAAAATAACAATTTGCAAAAGAAAGGGAACTCTAACAAATTAAATTGAGGTTCAGCGCCCAACATTATTTAGTAAAACCCAAACATGTTAGTTTATGGGCGAGCATGGCTTTGCATTTTTTGTCTGCGCACTACTACTACTACTACTACTACTACTACTACTACATAGCAATGCGATGGTGTGTGTTTCACATCTAGGGTCCCATATCACGTTTCGGAATAGATTGATGCGATATATAGCATTAAAGGTCAGACCAAGCTTACGGGACAAAATCTAGTTTCCTCCTTCTAAGTGATGTTTACTATTTGTACCGTTCGAAGAAAGGATATAAAAAACTCACTCCCAAATTGCATTTCAAGAGCCAGAAACCATAATAATTTCCTAATTTGTTTTACTTCGACCGAAAGCCGTGCAAAAATTAGAAAAAAACAACAACATGCTACCAACGTGTATTTCAAGAGGGATTTCTTGTAGCCAAGAACCATATAGTAATTTAATAATTTGTTATACTTTGACTGAAAACCGTGTTCAAATATTAGGAAAAACAACAACATGCTCCTAACGTGTATTTCAGTAGGGAGTTACGTGTAGCCGGAAACCAGAGTAATTTCATAATTTCGTATACATTTGTATGCAAACGGTGTAACATAAGGAAACGAACAAACCGTGCTCCCAAATAATATTTCATAGGGGAATTTCTTAGCCAGAAATATAGACGAACTCCGTTTATTTAGTTTATATATTTTGCGAAAACAGTTTGAACATAAACATGACAACATTGTCTTGTCTCAATGTTCGGAGAAAAAAATAAGAAGATGCCCCCGAATTGTTATTCAAGATAGCCGACCTAGATATGGATATTTACTTGTGTAAACAGTTTACTATAAAATAGTATATTACATGTTAAAGGGGTAGTTCAGTTTTGGTATAGAGGTCGCTTCAAGAAATAATTTTGTTTGTGAGGTAATGAGAAATTTAGTGACAAATTTGAAAGAGCATACAATTGTGATGACAGAATAAACTTTATTTGATAAAAATCGGTTCAGAAACAGCTTACATATCAATACATATTTTTGAATAAATGTGGGATTCCACATTTATTCGATGATTTAAGAAAGAAAAAAAATGCTTACTCTTTTGTTCAACAATTTACAAGGGGTTTTTAAAGAGTTGTTGATGATCTCTCTATTAAATAATGTTTTAACAAAACATGACATGCACAACCCTAAAAAGACTAGCCCCACCCCCTCCTCTATTTTCGCGATTACATCGCAATGCTTAAAGATTTTACGGTGCCACTTCATGACCTTTTTTCTTAGAGTCTTGCGCATCTTTTGATACCAAATTTTTGCACACCGGGTCAACGATCCGGGTGTTATGTAACATTTTGCGATCGCGTGTCACTGAAAATTCATTTTTTTGTTTGTTAATTCTTCCATATATAACATACAGAGTTTTTAGATGCACCTTTTATGTTGCAGTTTTATACCCATCTTTTCACATGTACTATTAGTATTCCCTTTTGGCATGGTGAAAAAAAATTATAACATTCTCATTTGCATAAAACAATACAATATATAGAGACTAAAACGAAGAAAAACAAATCAATTTTCATGATTATCCTGTTGTTTTATCAGAGAATTGAATTGTATCTATTAAAATATGCTAATTAGAGCTAATTAATTATGCAAAAATTGCTTTTTTTGCTGTGTTCCTGGTACAATATACATGCTAAGCCTAAAAATGAACCAGCCGTTAAAAAAAAAAAAAATGCTTCCTCTTTTAAAAAAATTTAAAAAAGAGGTTTTTAAACAGTTGTTTCAATAAAACATCACATGCACAATATTTTATTTAAAATGGTTGAAGCCGATGAGCGATAATGATAACAGACTTTTTACTTAGTCATTTGTAATTTTGTATTCCTTTCGAGCACGGTGGAGTTTATAACTACATGTATTAGTTTATAATGTAATGGTGCAGGTTTTTGTTACTAAAATTCAGTTTGACGAAAACTGTACTCTCTTTACCAGAACTCAACTATCCCTTTAAAGGAGACCTTTACCCATGCATGGTTTTTGTTTGATATCTGAAAGAGATGGGCTTTAGCCATCATCTAAATCCCAACATAACACAAACAAATACATTTTCAAGATATACTTGAAAAATGCTAAACAAATCGATAGAAGAGGTCTACTCTACAATGATGTAGAGACATTTTAAAGGGAATAACTTCCAGGGACAAAATCCATCATTATTTTAATTTGCATGCCATTGATAAATATCTAGGTAGTAAATACGAATTTGAATTTCCAATACATATTAATGAAATAATAATGACTGTTTAGTGGAATAGATAGTTGTGTACATAATTTCGCTTAGAATGGTTGTATAAGGTGTCACCTTTAACCCGACCGACCCTGCCCTCGTCCCCGTTAAAGGGATAGTTGAGTTTTGGTCTAGAGGGAGCTGAAAGAAATAATTTGTTTGTGAGATCATGAACAAATGAGTGTCAAATTTTAAAGAGCATACAATTTTGATGACAGAATAAACTGTATTTGATCAAAATCGGTTCAGAAATGACTGAAATATCCATAAACAAAACCATTTGTAATAATTGTTGGGCATCACAATAATTCGATGATTTTGAAGGAGTCGTTAGCATTTGTTTTAAATGCTTCCTCTTTTCAACAATTCACAGAGAGGTTTTTATTTAAAATGGTTGAAACCAATGAGTTTTTAGAGAGCGCCCTCTTGAGTTTTAACGGCTCTTTTGAATGATAACAGGCTTTTTACTTAGTCGTTTGTAATTTTGTATTCCTTTCGAGCACGGTGGAGTTATAACTATTAGTTTGTAATGTAATGGTGCAGGTTTTGGTTACTAAAATCCCTTCAATTTCATCAATACGTTGTTCGAAACCAAACATATTAATACCGAAATATACATTAGGTATATCCACGAGAAAGAATTTTCGTACAATTAGAATATTTTGTAGATACAATTACAGGTTTATATAACAATTGACAATGATGTTTATCTGACTCAACGAATTATGGAATGTAAAACTTACTTATTTACATTCTGGAGAAAACGGTAAATATTGTCTTTTTGAGGGGATTTCAAAAACTACTCTATAGCTTTAAGATGAGATATGTATAAATAAACTTGTTTTGTTACATGTGTCACTGCTGTTAGAACAAACTGCAGATAATTACATTATGGTAATTCATGATTATACGTACACTATTATACATTAAACTAGTAGTAAAACAATGCGCACTCTAATTAATTATTTAATTATTCATGGCAGTACCATTATGGACAACAGGATTTTATATTTCATGTATTATCGGTGCACCAGCTGGTGATTTGATAATTTATTCGTTTAATCAATTACTGGATTATATTTTTCAATCTGCCATAAGCTCTGGAAAGGGCCTTTTTACGAACTATTATAACTTTCCAGACATTGACACGTAGTACGTGAAGTTTTCTATAAATTTTCTATAAATAAAACAAAATCTTGAAAATTACCATAATGTTGACACTTTTTGTCCGAGTCATCTGGGAGCGTCCGATACAAGTGACATTTTGCGCGAAAGGCAGCTTTGATTGATTAAATTATACTCGCCAAGGGGGTGTTGAAAATGAGATAGAAAATACTACTTGTATGTGATAAATATGGATAGCTTTTGGGGCTATTAAATCCTCCTGTGAACGCTGCATTGTTGGGTAATTGACATGGCGTTCATATTTTTACTCGACAAAATCGTTCACGTTTGAAAGAAAAGATAAAAAAAGGGTTGTCGGATAATTGAAATGGCTTTCACACTTCCACTCGCTCACGTCGTTAAAAGAAATGTATTACAACATGGGTGCCATTGTAGGGGGAGGAAGGTTGTCACTTGCGATAGAAAGTGGCGCCAAACAAAGCGCGCCGAGATTGCAGTCTAATCGAATTGGTCACAGGTGCAAAATGGCTGCAAGTCGACTGGTGCAATAATCATCCACTCTCCTCCATATATCTCAGACGCCATTTCTTTTTTAAATGCCAAAATGGGGCACTTTAAAGGGGCCAATTTTGGTTTTGAAGATTCGGGGGGGGGGGACTTCTTTCGGCAAATTCTCTATTTTTGTATCCTGCATTTAGTTCGATATGTAGTGCTTTAGAACCAAAATAAATAATTAATACGAGTGTTGAAAATAACTCGCCCTACGAACGTTGGCAAGAAAAACACCTCGGTCAAAATAATATTTGAAAAATAACGAAATCAATACACTTTTCAATTCGATTCGAAAGTTTTGGCATTGATCTAGATTATGGGTGTTTCTAACGTAAGAAAAACAAAATGTATTTGTTCGTTTTATATTCATTGTACAACAAATTATATCATTGTTTATATCACATTTAATACCAAGTAATAGGACTGCATGACTAACTTCTATGAGAAGATTTACAGGCAAGACCTTTTCAGCTCGACATATTGTATTTACCCGAAGTCTGTCAAATTTGCTTTATTGTGTTTTTGTAAACACATGTTTACGTTTCTAAAGAGATAAAAGCACAATAATCGAATATACGAACGATCGTTATTTTATCATTGTGTGCAGAATGTTAGTGTGTGAATGTGCGCGATTGTATAAAGTAGGTGGGGCTTGTATACATATATAAGTATTTTGTTTGTCTTTAAGTGAAAGTAGTTGTACACGTGTGTCCGTGTGTGTCTGCATGTGTGTGTGTGTGTGAGTTTTTGTATGTGTGTATGTCTGTGTGTGCGCGCGTGTGTGTGTGTATGTCTTATGATTGTATGTATGAACAAAAAAACACTTAAAAAAAAAAACACTTAACAAAAAATGAATGTGATAATAGTTGTGTGTGTGTGTGTGTGTGTGTGTGTGTGTGTGCGTGTGTGTGTATGTAAGTGCGTATGTATGTTTTTGGTGTGTATGAGTGTGCGTGCGTTTGTGTATGCCAAACGCCACTTGAATTTCAAGACGGGGCAATTTATCACGGGTGACATAATGGAGTCAATTTATTGTGAAATTGTCATTCAATCGTTCCAGAATTGATCGATCGCGTGGTTCCTTAACCCATGAGCTACGGGATAAACACATCAATCGACTCTACAGTGAATGCCCCATGATAGTTATCTGCGCAGGGAACGGGTTAAAATTGCCGACATGCACTCGAAAAATAAGTGGCGATTCAAACCACTACAGAATCGCAACTCTGATTAAAGTGACAGAATGGGCTGAAAATCGAAGTATCTTGAGAAAGACATTTTCTAGATTAAAAGTATCATGTTTTTTTTTGTTCTGCTAGCACATGACTGTACTAAAAAACATTCATACTATAGTAAGCTATAGTTAGAAGAGTGTCACATTTCCAATCACATTCTCTCTAACGTGACCCATATCGTTAAAATGATTGAATGTGAATTTCAGTTTTGTTCAGAGTTGTTGCCAATTCCGATTCTTATCATGACCACATTGAGGAATATGTGTCATCAGTCTTTCGCAAACCTAATAATTACAAATAATGTATAGAGTTACGTCATTGAGGTATGTTCCCATGAGAACCTGTTGGGTCCTGTATTCAATATATCGGGAATGCAATACGGGTAGGGAACATGTTAAAGGGCATCAAGCGTGGGGATGCTACAAAGCGGGTAGCCATTTTGAACTGGGCTAGTTTGCGCGCACCGCATGACACTGAGCTAACGTACATCACGCACCGTGCGCAACGTGTACTTAAGATGGCGCCGCGCATCTGATTTGACGAATATGAAGTACCTTTAATACAAGATTCGTCCTTGGCGCACCTTAAACATGTTAAAGGTTCACTCAAGAACGAAAAGTACATTTCCGTTACTATAGGATTTCCCGGTCAATTTCGTAAGTTGGCCATACAAATTCATTTTGTGTGCATTCAATTTCGCCGATTTTTGTCACCGCAGCTGTATTTTGCAGTTCAAATTCGTTTTTTAGCATTCGAATTCATATAACAATCATTCGAAAACATTTTGTTTGCATTCGATTTAGAACGTGTTTCTATTTCGTAAAATTGTCATTCAATTTAAAGCGAGAACATTTGTGATTACGTAATACCACCTTCCGTGAAATCCGAGCTAAATCGTATGAACATAATGCAATTTTGAATGACAACTGCAAGCCTTCAGCTCAATTTCGCGAAATTGAATGCAACGCTTATCAAAACGAATGAGAAGCTTACGAAATTGGCTGAGAAAACCTATATTATTTTTGTTGGCATTGAATACATTAATAATTTTACTGTTAAACATGAATTGTAGTTAAGTACTTTTTTTATCTCAATTTGACTTTCAAGGATACAATAATTTCCAATATTTCCATTAGTTTTTATCTCTTTATTTTATTTCTGTCTACCGAACTTGTGTTTACCTTCTTCAAATAAAAACGCGCGGCCTCAAAATGGCAACGCAGCTGTGGTTGAATATATATACTGCTGTCTTGGTCTGTTTTGTCATTCTTATCTGACGTATCAATATTGATGTTTATTCTTGATTTCTTCCACCCAATTTACATCTGAGCGCCAGCATAATTTTGTATGCGCGTCGGTCGCGTTTATTGCCTGTCACTTCGCGCTTATGGACCTATTGGTGTTACACTGATGGTGTTTTACGAAATAATCTGGTTTAATAAACATTATTGATATATTCTCTCATTTCCTTCTATAAATGTATTCATATTTATGTGTATGCTTTATTTATCCCACCCTATTATCTATAGCTCCACACGACAACGCTGTGTGCGTCCATCAGCTGTTATATGCACGTCGGTCGCACTCGCCTGTCTATTCGTGCACAATTAGTAGTATTATGTTTTAACAATAATTTGTCTTTTCCCGTGCTCTCATGAAGTATTAACACCAATGTTTGTTCTTTAATTTCTATACCCTATTCTACAGCTCCAAACAACGACGCTGTGTGTGTCCGTCAGCATATGCGCGTCCGTTGCGCTCGCCTGTCTCTTCGCGCCTAAGGTCTACATCATCGTCTTCCAACCCCACAAGAACGTGCGCAGACTGAGTTCACACTCGTCCCGACGCTCGCAGTACGGCGACGGCGCCAGCACCGGCACGCGCGGCTTCCGCGAGGAGGTCAACAATCACAATCAATACAACAGTGGTTAGTCTGAACACAGTCCTCTCACACTGCAAGGTGGATGCATAATGAGGGTACATCTGTTCACACCAATTGTATTTATCTCAAAATCTTCACTCATCTTCACCGTGGGCTTATTTTTACGCGTTCACACACACTGCTTTTTCTATATAGATTTTCTGTGTACATCTTCACCAACCATTATTTAATATTTTATTTTCACCATTAACTCACACATCTGCAACATATTTCTATACACGTTGCATAGAAGATAATAATATAGATATGCACGCTTCTCTAAAATTAGAATTGCCTTTCACATACTTGTTCTTCTATAGACTTGCTTTAGTTTATCTGGTTCTCTTTAAGGTAACCAATTGACTTGATCGATTTAATACATATTTTACATATATTTAACGTACATATTCTTGCTCCTACAAATATGTTTCACATTTCTATTCCATTCACAAAGAAGTTGTTTGTGCATTCGTATGTCTATTAAATTTAGTATATAAT
This sequence comes from Echinarachnius parma, assembly GCA_037951105.1. Lineage (NCBI taxonomy): Eukaryota > Metazoa > Echinodermata > Echinoidea > Clypeasteroida > Echinarachniidae > Echinarachnius > Echinarachnius parma. The sequence goes on from JBAMJV010008653.1 coordinate 54,910, forward strand.
TCGGTGCATTGTGCATATTTATATTATTATCTCTCTCAGATGTTGTATTCAAATTCATGATTTATTCATAATTTATCATTTATTTCAAAAAACATGATTTCAGTTTCTTTTTATTTCTCTCATGGAAGTGTTATACCACTTTCCACACACTCTCATTTAGCATCCATCTCATGCACCCTATCTTTTTTGTTATCATCTTGTTCATTTCACGAATAATTTCTTCATTGTGTAATCATATACAGTCAAACCTGTGTATAGTGACCACCTGAGACCAGCATTGACCACCAAACGTGACAAGTGGCCACTGTAGACAGTTAACGTCTATAGACAGGTTCCATATCGTCGTTCTTCTCTTTAGGGGGTCACTTCTGGTGGCCACTTTATATAGACGAGTTGGCTACTCATTGACAGATGGCAACTAAAACAGGTTTGGCTGACTTTATAATGTAGTCGGATGTAAAGGCCTGGTCACACAGGACACGACTTGACCCACGAATGCAGTACGCATTGGTACGAATCTATGGCAAGCCGTTTTAACATTTATTCCTATTTCTTGATATCAAGAATTGAATTATTGATATCAAGAATTGAATTATTGATATCAAGAATTGAATTATTGATATCAAGAATTACCAATGCTTAACAACAGAAAAGTATTTCTTGATATCAAGAATGCATTTCTTAATATCAAGAATGCATTTCTTGATATCAAGAATTTAATTCTTGATATCAAGAAATAGGAATAAATGTTAAAAACGGCTTGCCATAGATTTGTCACAATGCGTACTGCATTCGTGGGTCTAGTCGTGTCCTGTGTGAACCAGGCCTTAAATGGACAGTCGCAGAACTTGTTGCTCGAATTCAATTCAATCTGCTACTTAAAGGGCGCACAAATCCTAGTCAACTTTTGTTTTCACGGGAAGAGGCTGGATAGGAGGAATAATCTATACACGTTTGAGCAAAATTAGTCAAGAAATTCGAATGATACGAACGTTTAGTTCGAAATATTTAATTGTAACTGAACATTCATCTGCTACACTATTATGTGTTATCTCCAATTATGACGTCATTATGGACCTAGTTGCCACGCTGTCGTATCCGACAAATATTTTGTGGTTCAATTTTTTTTTATTTTTAGAAAAAACTCTAAAGAATTGACTTGAAATAGTTGTATATAATTTGAATGTTCAGTTCCTTGGCCTTTATTCTGGTAAATGCTATCCTCCACCAAAAAAAAAACAACACGATTTTAAGAAATTACGAATTCGTTCATTCTAACTATTTTGGACCAAAACAACCAAATAAATGTCTTTAATAATACCTGACCGCTTTTGTTCAAACAATATCTGCCGACCTTCCTCTATCCTGAACGAGTATCTCGTAGAGTGTCTTGTCCGTTAATGGCTCGACCTTCCAAAGGTCTACGGCTAATTATATCAAACTAATTGACCGAGAAAAATACATCCATGGCCATTGCTCGATTAATTGTAGGTCACGAGCAATTTGAGCATCATGCGTTCAGCGTGACTGTAATTGTACATATTGTTTTGTCTAAAGCGAAGTAAGTATAAATCATTTCTATTCTTGACTTGACTTTTCATTATCATGCATGTTTTCGGTACTAACATTGTGTCGTCTTTGATTTCGAACTAACAATCGAATGTTGGATGATCAAATTTACCACTTTGAAACGGCGTTATTAATATCATAATTACTTAGAATTAACTTCTCATTTTGTATTTTTAGTGCTTCAATATTTTATGTTGTCTCCTCTTTGTCAAATGTCATTTAACTAAGTAGCCTACTATTATACATTGAATATCAGAATACATTTAACTGTTTACAAATGAGCTGTAAACATCGGTTGTTTTACAATTCAGTTCATTCTATTTTTTGCCTAGAGAAATTAAATGCCGTACGTGTTTAAAAACACATCTTGTCAAATTACACTGCACTCTAAATACCTAGCATTTCAACATGCACTATACGTTTTGTTTTAATTCAGTTCATTATTTGTCTTAAATTATTTAGTATATTCTTCGTATTTACAGAAATTGTTTTGATTAGTTAACTTATAGCCTGAAGTAAAACGAAATAAATATAAAATGCACTCTTAGTGGATTGTCTTTAACAAATCTAGAGACTATAGAAAATACTAACTTTCTCGTTTTTGTTATTAAAATGTCATTGACGTAGAGAGACGTTGGTATTTCCCTTCAAATTAATTGTTTTAAAATACACTTTTTGATTAGCTGTGATTGTTAATGTAATGCGTTTTTAAGGACAGATTACTTTAGTCATTAGCGTTGTTGGAATTCTATTTGTTCATGATTTTAACTGCAAATCTGGTCAAGCAACGTACGTGTATACACACGGTACACACAATACATTGTATAGTACACGAACGTTCACCAATATGCATAAGTTGGAATAAAACATGATATCAAAGGGACAGTATGTAGAATTATGTTGATTTGCATTTCTGTGTATTTCACTTGATTTCAATTAGTACTTCTTCAAAATGGGCTTTCTAATAATTGAAGTTATTAATAATTTAATTGAGAAATCTGTTCAGAGACATTCCATTTCAGGAATATCATTGTGATGGTAACGTGCAGTCTTGTAAAAATGTTGATGACGTTTATTTGTTTCTTATACTATGAAGTGTTTATAATTATTTAAATGCAGTAAATGGAACAATATTAAAAACTCTTCAAATGTTGACTCGATGTGAACAAAAAGACATGCTTTGCGCGTAAAATAACTGTACAGGTATACTACATCCATTCGTTTTGATTGATTGTGAATTGATAGTCTATTTTTTTCAATTTCATCCTGCCTTTATGGTGATGAATACACCATCTAATTCTCCAAAACCACTGCATGTAAGTTGGCTGTGATATCTAACCCCATGAGTGCCACTGTCGACTATAGTCACAATACCCATTGAAATAGTGTGCAGTTTTTGTGTTCCCCAATGAACACGTCAGACACTTGATTTTTTAACAAACTACTATTGTAGGCGAATGGGGATTTATATATTCACTGTAAACTTGTCTAATGAACTGGGTCACGTGGATGCTTTTATTTCAAGTTGGCACGGTTTAAGGTTTAACTTTCATCCGGTATTGTTAGACGAGCTTTTCTGCTCCCCGACAGCTCTGATCGGCGTCTAAACATTTGTGATTATTGTATATCCTCAATTTTGATTTGCAGCTTAGCTAAAATGTTTCATCATGAACACAATTCTTTAGAAATCTACAAAATACTATAATGACAAAACGCCCGCTAAACTCAGACAAAAAGAAACGACATTTCATAGAACACAGCCAATCGACAACACCGGAAGTCTGTTGTGTATTGTTTCCCTTTTTGCGTCAATATTTAAAGATGAAACAGCATTTATTTTATTAAATTGACCAATTAGGAGCGTACTCGCTCATGCGAGATAGTCGCGTTGCGGCTACCGCAGGGTATATAATATTCCCTTGCTTACAGTAGATTTGTATCACCTGACGAAGTGTTGCACGAAACGTCGTGATCTTTTTAGATTCCTTGTTGACCATACATTGCGAAACAAACGAATATCATTAGCGATATTATTTCCGATAGCATTTATTTTGTAAGGAAACATGTAGTTTATTTTAATGTTAGGCTTTTATCGTTAGATTTTATTAATAACACGACTTATCTTTCTTTATCCCCTTTTTGTTTGTTTGACTGCAGTTTCCATCCAGAGATCGAAACCTCACCACCAAATCAAGATGACGCAGCAGTCCTCGCATTTTGACAGTCAGGACACCGACGAGACGAGTCAAGCCTTTCTGTGACGACATCTATTGCTCGATTGAGGTGGATTCAGCAAATATTGCGTAACTATGCTCATCGTGTGATATCCGCCATTTCCCGAGGCGCCACGTATGTCCGAAAGTCTGTGTGTTGCCGAACATAAAGCGATTTTCGCACTATGATAGTCAGAACACCGATGAGACGAGTCAAGCCTTTTTGTGACGACATCTATCGCTCAAACTGGGTAGTGTCAGTACTTGTGACGTCATCATACTGTGTCGAATGATATGCGCCATAATCAAGGGCTTCACTGTTGTCCGAAAAATCTGCATGTGACCGAACATAAAGCTATTTTGTTTGCACTACGCTCGTAAGGGTTAGCGACTGGACAAGCCAAACATTTCTGTGACAACATGCATCGCTAGAATAGGGTTGTTTCAGCTGCACTTATAACGTTATCATTCTCATCGGATGATATCCGCTTTCACCCGAGGTTACGGTTACACGATTATCCGGAAGCCTGTTGTGACCGAACATAAAGCGATTTTGCAGTTTGACAGTCAGGTCACCGATTGCAGACTTCATCCTGCTCAACGGGTGGGTGATATCCGCAATTATTATGAGGCGCCACGATTGCTCGAAAGTCTGGTGACACTGAACATAAAGCGATCATGATTGGCACTACGCCAGGCAGGTCACCAAAGAACATACCACTCTGGTGCTTCTGGTACAACATCTAGGACAACATCAATTCCTCCCATCGGGTGGTATGAACACCTACGTCATAATGTCTATCGGGTGATATCTGCCATCACCCGATACGTCGCCACGATTGTCCTAAAGTCTCCATGGTCGAACATTTCGCAAGCTACGCATTTCTGATCACAGTCAGGTCAGCTAGCGCTTAGACGAGCTAAGCTCTCCACCCGCTCTCTCAAATTGTAGTATCAGCGCCAAAGACGTCACCAACGTTCGGATACTGCATTGTCCACACAATCGTCATGATATTGCAAACCACATGGTACATACCTGTAAAATGCTTCTAACCATAATATTTGTAAACCTAGGATTGGCATAATGATAGTAAATAAATGAAAGATGATATAATTGTACTATGTCAATATATTGACGAACTCAGGACACAGACAACACCTACAGGCCTTGTAGGACTCTAGGCGTAATCATAGAAACGGATTAAAACATCCAACAGGGTTGTTCAATCGCAATCGTCTGTTGGACCAAACTCATTATAATCAAGATATAGACAAAACAAGCCGACATTTATGTTTCTTACGACCTCACGTATTCTACAGATGATATCATCACCCTGCTCCGGCAGTTGTAGTACGATCCCCTTGACTCATGCATGCCAGTAAGTCATACAAATGGCCACACAATGGGACAAATATCTTGCCCGAAACGTCCGTGTTACCATCGACCTGGCGTGACCGAAAACAACAGAAAGTCGGCACGCGGCCAAGAAACGACATCATCCGCTCACCAAGTCATAGACATCTATCATGTTTGTAGTGACTGAATAAGACCAAATAATAGTGTACAACGTCTGAGAGGTCGATAAAGACAAAGAGAGTACAACACCACAATCTTATCTTGCTTCTATCTTGCTGGATAGACAGACATGATAAGACACATGAAGACGGAAAACAAATAAGGTTGCGTCAGACAATACTGTGATTGGTTTCCAATTTCCGATCTATAGTCGTGCGCGAGCCGCGAGATGTATGCCCGCAATTTTAAGGTGATGGATTCGATGCATTTCGCGTTTTATTTCTGGCAAACACGACGCGACGAGAACACACCAGCGTTATCATAAAGTGTCGGGGATCCGCCAGGTAGGGTTAGCGGTCGGCCGATCTTCTGGAAGGGACTCAAGAGGCGCGATATAATAACATCCCATTGGATTTGGGGAAAACAATTTGTTATGTCAGCCAGACTGTTGAGATTTTCGGAAGGGTGCAGTGCCCCCCAATAAACGATTGTCACGGATGAAACGCACGCAATCTCTACAACTATGAAGTCAGAGTGTACTAAGTTTAGTCTGTCGTAAACTGTGTGAGAAAATACAGTGTATACGTACGTCTTATCCTATTTTGACCGGTAAAGCTCTTTGCACCTTGTTTATATCAAAATACGATTGTCCCGCAGAGGTATGGTTGAATCTATTTACAATCAACTCATCGAATCAGAGCTGTTAAAGCGAGATAAATTACAAAGGCACTCTACTTCTGACTATGTATTCTTATAATCATTGTAGATTAACGGGGATATATTAATCTGTTCCAGTAAATATTTGTAAAGAACCTGTTCAAGTGGATTCTTGAAATGTAATTTTGCACTCGGAGTGTTAACGGAAAACACGAAATGATAGTCATGATAGAGTTACAATCGATTGGAAGTTACAGTTGAATGTAAGTAATAGTTGATTGTAAGTCAAACATTTTGCGCGATTCAACCAATCAGATTTGCGCATTTCGAACACATGATCTGACTTACAATTAATTGTAACTTACAATCGATTGTATCTCTTTCTGCAACGGGGTCATGGAGTGCAATGCCTGAATATTTTGAAGGGATCAGTCAGTGGTCGACGTGATTACAAAGAAGACATCGCGTACTGAAACCTGACCTATCATTCATTATCTCTGACAGCTCACTATGGTGTCAGGCATGTCAGGGTCGGGGGCTTAAACGGTCACCATCTTTGAAAGATGATGAGATAAAATGGGATGGAACATGCAAACAAGATTCAGTTTAAAACAAAACAACCACTTTATGTAATGCAGATGATACGTTTATGTGAGAGTATAGAGAAACGAAAACAACAAAGATGTACAAATAATATTATAGCTTTCCCCTTTGTCGAAATAAATTGGATTTGATGAATGGGAATGCAAAACGATCCTGTCATAACAAATCCCACAACATAAAAATCATGTCGTTGATAATTTCGACTAATGGCCTCGGTATAATGGAGTTTCTTGGATTAATCGTTGGGGAGACACGAAATAAATGATCCACGGATGACAAGCGGGGCTATGGAAGACGCTCACACGCGTCGGTTTGAAACAATGTATTATGTTCATCTTCTTCATGTTCTTAAGCCATTCAGATCAACAATTTTTGGTAATTCGCAAAGGATGCGTTGGGGAATCGTTGCTGCTGCTGATTTAAAAAGTCGTCTAGGTTTTTAGTATTTTTTCCGTCATATAATGTACATTTGAGGATAAAAATGAAGATCAAGACAAGCCATTAGTATTTTCTGTCACGTTTCTCTTTTAACGTATTTGAGTGCGGGTTTCTCCTTGATAAATTTCCAGAATTCTCCCGAAGGCGTTCGTATAAACCGCGTCTCCGCATTTGAACAACTTCGTGCGTCGTGTGAAGTATCAAATTAAATTGTGTTAATGATCATACTTGGTAACACAATCCGCACCGTTATCTTTAACACGTCCTTGTTCCGCACTAGTGGCTGCTTTTGAGTTTGGTTAAAGAACTTCCCATCTAACATGTCTAACGTGATTGTTATGTTAGCACTAGCATTACCAAAAAGAAATCTTGCTCCTTCAATTGTTATCTTGCGAGAAGTTATAATGATGTGTGTACATTTCATTAATATGCCATCCTTAGATTATGCTCCCATCTAATAATTATTATTTCGTTGTTTTAAATGGCAAAGTGTTAACTTCACGATTTCCAACAAAGAAATAACTATTTAGCGTTCACTATGATTTGTATTGGTGTGCGATTCTACAGCTGCAAACAGTGGCGAATTTCTGAAAGTTACTGACTGGAAAATGTGTGTTAATGTATGCGGGTATTTTGTGTGATTGTGTATACGCACTAATTCTTGGTTGTTTCTTAAAGCTAAGTGAAATACAAGTGAAAAGGTGTTTGTTTAGATCCAATACAGACTAATGTACTGCACTTTAAAACAAATATTGTTATGTTTATAATATACACTTTAATATGTACAAAACAACACAAAACATTTGAATACCTACGAAAAGTCTTTTGATTTACCTTATGTGTGAATCAATGTG
>JBAMJV010008654.1:0-30795 GCA_037951105.1 Echinarachnius parma
GGTTTAGGTATATTGGGTGATTGATTGGTAAATGGTAGATATAGGGGGGGGGAGTGAAGGTTTGTGAGAGAGATTATTATTATTATTGTTTTTTTTGTGAGGAATATATGAATTATATAGGTGTATTGGGATGGGGGATAGTGATGGAGGAAGGGTAGAGGTATTTAGTGTGGGAAATGAGTTAATAATGAGGGGAGGGGATGGGATGAGTGTGGGTTGTATGTGGGAGGAGGATGGGTTGTGTGAGAGATGGTAGTGGAGTGGTGAGTAGGAAAGAGTGAGTTATGAGTAGATAGGGAATGTTTAGATGAGGTATGATTAAAAGTAAGAGTAATAGGATAAATGAGTAAGGAGTATATAGTATGAAAGGTAGAAGTGAAGGAAAGGGAGTGAGTAGGATGTAAAAAGGAATTAGGTTTGGTTGGAGTGATTGTGGGTATTGTGGTATTTTGTATTGATTGGTTATGTGTGTTTGTGTGTGATATAATTGGGGTTATGTGTGTTATGTGTGGAGTGTTGTATGGAGTGGTGTGGTAGGTTGATGGATGGTGAAGGGGGGTGTTGTTAGAAGGTGGATATTTTGAGTTTGTTGTTGTGGTGTTAGTTTTATGGGGTGTTTGTTGTATTATGGGTTGAGTGGATGGAGGTAGTGGATTGTTTGGATATAGATTAGTAGTAATGAAATGGGTGGTGTGGAAATAGTAATAGTGGTAGGGGATTTGGGGTTGGTTTGTTGATTGGGGTTAGTAGTTGTTTGGGTGTTGTAGTTGGTTTTGTTATGGGAAAGATGTGTTGTTGTATATATATTGATTTTAGTAGGGTATATAGTATATGTTGAATTTGTAGTAGATAGAAGGGTGAGGGAGTATGGGGTGGTGGATAAAAAGAAATTGGGGGGGTTTGGGTGTTTGGGGGGTTATGTGATAGTTTGTGATGGTGGATGGGTGATGGGATGGGTTGTTGGGTGGTGTGTGTTGTGGTTGTAGAGGGAGTGGGGTTTTAGTGTGTAGTTTTGGTTAAAGGTGTGAATATGAAGGTGGTTATGTTGTATGTTGTGTGAGTATGGTAATTGGTAGTTATTTTGGTGTTTGAGTTTTGATGAGGGTATGTGGTGGGGGGTGGGTAAATAGATATGTTAGGAGTGGGGGAAGTGTGGGATGGGGATATAAGTTTTTTTGGATAGGGTTGTGTTGTTTGTTAATTATGTAGGTTGTTATTGTATTGGATAGAAAAAGGGAGTGTGGGTAGGTTAGATAGGGAGGGTAGTTGATAAAATAAATAAAGTGTTTGGATTGATGGAGGTGTGAGTTGGAGTTGTATTTGGTGTTTTTTTGGGTGGGGTTTATTTTGTTGAGATGTGGGGGAGGATGGAGTGATTTGGAGAAATTATGGTGTAGGAATGTAGGTTTATTGTTTTAGATAAGGGTAATAGATGAAAGAGTGTAAGTAAAGGAGGAAAAAAGAGAGGAGAGAATAGAGAGATTGTTGGAGGAGTAGGAGTGTTGTAGGGGGAGGTGGGTGGTGATGTATGTTTGTTGAGGGGTGGATAGGGGTTAGGTGTTGTGATAGGTGAGTGAGGGTGGGGGGGATGTGTGGAGGTGGGGGGAGGGTGGTTATTTGGTATTTAGAGGGGAAGGGGGGGGGGGGTTGGATGGTAATAGGTGTTGTAGGTATTGTGATGTAAAGTTAGGAGGAGGAGGGATTATAAAATTTGGGGATGGAATATAAAAAGATTTATGGGAGGTGGGTGTGTGATGGTGAGGATGGGGTATTTGGGATATATAGTATGAATATTTGTAAGGGGTGGGGGGGAGGGGGGGGGGGTAGGGTGTTGGTGTGTGATTTGGTGGGTTAGTGTGGATGTTGATGAGGGAGTATTAGAGGTTTAGTGGGTTGAGGATATTTTGATTGATAGATTATTATGTGATAATGTAGTTTTGATAAGGTATGGGATGATGTGAGTAGGTGGGGGTTGAAAAAAAAAAAAAAAAAAAAGAGAATTGTTTTGGTGATGGGGTTTTTTGTTTGTTGTTTATTGGGGAAAGGGGGGAGTATTTTTTGTTTGTTTTTGGATAGGTAGAATTTTGTAATTTTTTTAAAAGGGGGTGGGTGAGGGTTTTGGGTAGGTTTTGATGGTTTGGTTTTTTGATGGGTTGGTAAAGGAGTAGTATGTTTTTTGTTATTTTGTTTAGTGATGTTTGTATATATTTTTGAGGATAGGGAGAAGTGATGTGGGGTTTTTTGGGTTTTATTTTGGATAGGTAGGGGATGTTGGTGGATTTTGGTTTGAAAGAGGAAGAGTGATAGGTTTTTGTTATTTTGATAGGTAGGATTTTGTGATTATTTTTGTAAGGGATGAGAGAGTGATTGTTTTTGGGTTAGTTTTGAGTGGTAGGATTTTGTATTATTTTGGAAAAGGAGAAGGTATGTTTTTTGGGTTATTTTTGGATAGGTAGGGATGTTTAGTTTTTTTTTGGAAAGGAGAAGGTGATAGGGTTTTTTGGTATTTTTGATAGGTAGGGATTTTGTTAGTTTTTTGTGGAAAAGTGGATAGTAGGTATTTTGTGTTATTTGTGATAGGTAGGATTTGTGTAGTATTTGAGAAAGGAAAGTATGTTTTTAGGTTATTTTTTGAGATATGGGATTTTGGGTGAGGTGTTATTTTGGAGAAGGAGGATAGTGATGGTTTTTTGGTTATTTTTGATAGGTAGGATTTGGTATTATTTTTGTAATAGGAGGAAGTGATAGGGTTTTTTGGGTTATTTTGATAGGTAGGGATTTGTATATGGTATGAGATGGGGGGATTTATTAATGAAGGTGATTTTTGAGTGTGAAGAAAGAGGTTTGTATTTTTGTAGGTTTTGGTGTTTTGTTTTGTATTGTGTTGTTTGTAGTTGTGAGATATAAGAAAAGGGTTTGTTTTGAGGGTAAGGTAAATAGGTGTGATAGTGTTGGTTATGGAGGATGGGATGTTGGTAAGGGATTGTTGTATGAGGTTGGATATGGGAGTGATTTTTTGATTTTAGGATAGTAAGGGGGGGGGGTTAGGGGTATAAAAAGAAGTATGAAAGAAAAAAGAGAAGGAGGAGGGGGAGGGTGTTTATTTGTTTTTGAGGGGAGTGAGTGTTGATGTAATAGGTAAGGTATGGTTGTATGTGAGATGAGTGAAGGTGTAGATGTGGAAGGAATGTTTGGATATGGGGAGTTGTCAAAATTTCCTGTTCTAGTATGCATCAGAATTGCTCAGTTTCAAGTCCAAAAATGCAAAAGCTCCCTACCGAGAGGAGGGGGGACCCCCTCCCAACCCTCCCTCCCCCCCCCCCCCCCCCCCGCGCCTATCGCTTCGCTCCTTCGGGCTTGTCGCTTCACTCCCTTGCACAAATTTTTAAGCCCCCCAAATAGTTTTTGGGCTCATTATCTGGTGGGTGGGAATATTTCCAATTTTATTTGCATTCAGCGCATATGGACCGAATTTACTAAAGATAGTATGATTTCAAATTTTTTTGTTTCCGATGATAGTGTGCTTTAGACTTGGTAGATGAGGGTCTAATAAAGTTCGTATATATAAGTATTCAGATTAGTCGCGAAGCGCGCGGCAAAAATAAGATTTACAGTCCTTCTCAACTAAAAAAAAACAGCTATGCTCGGTCCCTTGAATAGTTTCAGTGGCTATGCTCAACTGATGCATATAAGGGAGGGCCAACATCGAAAAAGTGGCTTCCTTAAGGACTTAGGTTGCCAGATCTCCACAACAAGTTTAAACCAATTTTATTTGCAAGTATTTTAGTGAGACAAATTAATTCAGAGGTCTACCTCAAAAATTATTGCGACTACCTCCAAATCCAAGATGGCGTCCAAAAAAGTAGCGTTTTTGACTTGCTATAGATTATTGGCAAGATTTCACAAACACACCTGGAATAAGCATGATTTTGCAGTCATATTGAAGACAATAAAATTCCTATAATCTGATACCAAACACAATGGTTTTCAGAATATGTAACACGGTATTTTTATCCCAAATCAAATTTTAGGCATTTAAATTATTGATTTACATAATTCGGCATATATCGATAATTGCATTAGCAGTTGAATTAATACTTTTCGAAAAACTGTCCAATTATATCAACAATACTCTCTAAAAAAAAAAAAGTTACAGTTCTTGGAACTCAGCATTTGATATCGACAAATACAGCAAATATGTACGATTTCGAACACTATACAGGGTGCCCCAATAAATGTAATTCTTGTTTATGGACTTTATTCAAGAATTTCTCCTAAATAATGACATATTGTTGATACCTTTTTTAGTAAAACCTTCAGTTTTCTTCTTTTATGTCATAAATTTGCCGCCATCGGTTTGCAATAGTACACGAAAATAGTGTATCGGTAATTTCACTGCAATGATAAATCCATCATGCAAAGTGCATATTGCAATATTCGAATGGGAGGCGCTCGTCATGTACAGTTATATTGACCATATCTGGATAATTATGTTTTTTAACATGATTATTATTCGGAACACCACAGTTAGCTAGAATTTTCCAGGGTTCGGAAAACACTTTGAATAGGCTATTAGGTTTGACTTAGGGTAACTTTTTGTACCACCATGTACATTTGTAACCATAGTAACAACAACAATAGAAATAGAATAAATCATATATCTGGCTACTACAAGCCGCATTATGCACACTAATTTTCGCGTGAACATGGAGGAAAACAAATCACATGTGAAATAACACCCTATAGCTGCTATTTTTAAGTTTTTAAAGTAAATATGGGTTGATTTGGTATTTTTTTGTCCATAATCGGCTGTTGTTACCATGGTTACACGAGTACAGTGTAGTGCAAAAAATGTAACATTCGGCTTGCTGAGGCTTTCGGTGTTGTGCATATTAGTTTAGCAAATGAGTTTGTTTTGTTTTAATACTGAGTCAGACAAATTGTATAGACCTTTATGGTCTCCAGGTACATGTAATAAGATATGAAGGGCATGAAGGGTGCGTTCCTCGCGATCAAGATGGTGTTCGAAGCTAGATACGCTCTGCACATATTACAGTATGTCCCGAATATTGTGTACTATAGTAAGACACTTATTAAAGATAATGAGCATGATCTTGATACTGTTTTAAACACATCATGGACACCCAGTATGATTCGAATTCGCAATACGCATGGCATGCGCGTCAGTATGCAGCTGACTGGAATGCTCCATGTGGAGTGGAATTAAGTTCATTTTTAGCGTTTTATTTATGATAAATGCAGTTAAACAAATACAGGACAGACACGACATCTACGCAGACTACATAATGATGGTGAAATATTCATCATATTACACGAAATGGTGTTTCTTTTTGTATTTTTTCATAACTGGAATTGATGTCCTCTGATGTTCCTCTTATTCATAAATGACATTGGTGACGAGGTCGATTCTACCATCAAATTATTTGCGGACGATTGCCTTTTGATGCGGAGAATAACACATTCTGTAGATGACACGGTAAAACTTCAATCAGATATGGACAGACTTTTGGAGTGGGCTGATCGGTGGCAAATGCAATTCAACGCCAAGAAATGCTACTCAATGCGAATTCACAGAAAGAGGCATCCCATTATGCACACGTATACTATGAGGGGAGATGATCTTCTAGGTGTGGCCAGCAAAGCATATCTTGGTATCGAGCTACATGAGCGTCTAAGCTGGAAATCTCATGTAGATGCGGTCACAAACAAGGCCTCGAGGACCCTTGGATTCATTCGGAGAAATCTTGGAAGACAATGTCCAACAGAAGTGAAAAAACTGGCATACATCTCTCTCGTACGGTCCCAGCTAGAGTATGCTTCGGTAGTATGGGACCCCAACAAGCAGAACCAGATAGACCAACTAGAGAAGATCCAAAGACGTGCACTTCGTTTCATTTGTAGAAACTACCAGCGTGATGCCAGTGTAACATCCATGCGAGAACGACTTAATCTCCAAACTCTTGAAGAAAGAAGAAAACGGGCACGATTGTCAATGTTCTACAAGATAGCAAATAACAACATTGCGATTCCAATACCGGATTACATCAAACCGAGGGAGCGAACTACAAGGAGGAGTCAACAACAACGATATATGAGACTAGGCTCTTCAATGGACACTTACAAATTTAGTTATTTCCCCAGGACACTAAAGGACTGGGACGAGCTACCTCAGAACATCGTCGAACTGCCTTCTTTGGAGCAGTTCAAGGTGGCTCTTGAAACAATTTAGTTCCCTTTACAGGAACTGTACCGCATAGAGCTGTATATAACAACTCTATACTTTTCCCTCATCTAGATGCTGAACAGGCGTTGATGAGTATTACCATAGAACTAGAACTAGAAGGTGTCCCGAGATTGACGCAATCATTTGGTATACAAGACCTCTTATTAAGATTACACATTTTTGAGACACCCTGTATAGCATGAGAAATCATGCAAAACTACCCATTTTGTGGATAGCTAATGCTGACTTCAAAGTACTATAACTTTTTGTTCAGATACGGTATGCACTTGGAATTTTCAGGGAGTATTGTCGATATAATTGAACAGTTTTCTGAAAAGTATTAAATTGACTGCTAGTACAATTATCGATTTATACGTAATTATGTAAATCAATAATTTCATATTTTGGGGTAAAAATGCATAAAATTTGAGTTTGGGGCTAAAAATGACCGTGATACATATCCTGAACCTCACGGTGTTTGGTATCAGATTATAGGAAATGTTATTGTCTTTAAAATGATTGCAGAATAATGTTGATATAAGGTGTCGTTTGGGAAATCTCGCCAATTATCTATAGCAATACAAAACGGCTGCCTTTTTGGACGCCATCTTGGATTTGGAGGTGTTCGCAACAAAATTTTAGAGGTAGACCTCTGAATTATGTTGTCTCATTAAAAATACTTGCAATTAGAATCGGTTTAAACTTGTTGTGGAGATATGGCAACCTAAAGTCACTTTTTTCGACATTGGCCCTCCCCTTAATATATCGACTCTGGAGAAGATGACTGGTGCTCCTTCAATCATGATCATCAACAATATGCCTAGATTATGCATCATGAATTAATGGAACGGGTGCATTTGGAGTGAAGAAATTAGTAAAAGAAGTTTGTCTTTACCTAGACATTTAGGACTACGTAGTGCAGCTATGCGCCTTTATAGCCTGCATGAAGGCGTCAAAATTATCTATAAAAGCGGGAGGCAGATTCAAGATCCTAAAAGGGCCCTTGGTATAATAAACGATTTATTACCATGCTAGGAAGTTTGTTAGGCCTATACGCGCTCTATGTCTTCTGAAATGCGGTGAGCGTCGATCCTCGCGCACGGGACTGAAAATTTGCATAAGGCGCTATATTGGAAGGATTCTTCAAACTGATATAGGTGCGCTATTGCTAGTACTAGGGAACGACTGTTATGTTCTTGGTTATTATCGTTGATAATGATTATTATCACACATTAAATAAAACGTAATAATAATGAATGATATACATTGTAGACACATTTGGCTTCATGTCGGGTCGTCATTTTTTTTTTTTTTTTTTTTTGCCAAACGATTGGGGGGGCACGTGCCCCCCCCCCCCCCCGTCCCCCCCCCCCCCCCCGTAGCTACGCCACTGAATGCTATTAAAGCCTATTATACTGTTATAGGAAGGTGAGTAAAATAGTTTGGTACACTTTGTACAGCGAGGTTGCGCGCAGTGAACCGCGACAGGGACCATGAATCTTACACTTTGTCGGGACCAAAAACACGACAACGGTCCCGCTTTTGAGGAGATGTTTTTTTTTCTCATAGTGTTCACTAGTGTTTATTTTTTTATTGTGCTAATTGTGGAATCATATTGATATTTAAAAGTAATTCATTATGACAAACATACCAAATATGCTGGTTCAGCATATTGCTGTGATCTAAGTGACTAAGTGACAGAGTAAATTAACGATAATTACAAATAATCGTGATCATATTTTCGGATGAGAGTGAGATGGCTGTTCAGTACATGTTGTATATGGCTCCATTGAGTTACCCATACCATCTTAGGGCATCAAGCGTGGGGATGCTACATAGCGGGTCGCCATTTTGAACTGGGTTAGTTTGCGCGCACCGCATGACACTGAGCTAACGTGCATTACGCACCGTGCGCAACGCGTATGCAAGATGGCGCCGCGCATCTCATTTGACGAATCTGAACTACCAAGTGTAGGTCTCCGCTATGTGATACAACGTTTTCAGATAATAATTATGGCTTATTGTGGGAATCTTCATCACAATAAACATCACAATATAATACATTGGGTCATACATGGCTTTCTCTAGTTAAATATGTCATCTCTACAGTAGACAAAATAACTTTGTGCTCTTCTATTTCTTAACCGACGATTTTCAAACGAATTCATTTGATTTTATATCGACATCGCGCAGGTAATTGAGGGGTACTTAGCGCACTTCTATTTCTCAAACAACGAGATCATCATCATGACTAGTGTTCAAACGAACTTTTATTCTCTCTTTATATCGACATCGCGTTCCGTACAGGTGGTTGAGGGCAACTTCGATGCGACCAGGGCGTCGGTGGCTTGTGAGCAGGTCAAGGTTCCCCTCTTCGACTTCGGGATGGAGTATTCCGAGGACTGCCTCTACCTCGACGTCTTTGTTCCAGAGCCCAAGGTTTGAAACAAAGATACAAGGCAGGGATCGAAAAACATTGTTTCGATTTACTGAATTCTTATTTCGTTATAATAGCATTTTTAATTAAAGTGTTGGGATGGAAAAGTCTTCATGGGAAAAAAAGAAATAAGGAACATGCAAATAATTACCAACCAGCAAGCAAATAAAACAATTAAACAAACCAACTAACATACCTAAGCATGTCAACACAGAATGTATACTGACCATGTCATCCAGTATAAATATATTCAAATAAATACATTAATAAATCATTTGTTTTGATGTAATAATGGTGCCCTTATTCACGACATTTATGTGCTGTATATTGACATTATAGCATTATTGCGTTTTACTTGAAGAACAAAAATGATATCTAAATGAATAACTTCATAGAAAAATAAAACTGTTTTATGTGTGTTCAATCCAGCTGTCGTCCCCAGCTGCCGTCCTGGTGTGGATTCACGGTGGTGGTTTCACACTGGGCGCAGGGTCAATGCCCAAATCACTACCGATACCACTAGCCGCCATGAATGACGTCATCGTCGTCACTCTGAACTACCGACTTGGTGTCTTAGGATTCCTTGGCACAGGTATCTGGCTATTCGCCTTTTGCTCTATTTTCTCCCCTTGTATTACTTCCCCTTCTCATTTAGTCGCCTTCTTTTTCATCTTCGTCGGCTTTATCTAAGCTGTTATTTTACTTTGAACAGTCAATAGTCTATTTCTTCTTCTTCTTCTCAGCTCGTTGCCTAGTCATTAAAATGATGTTACGATGCCAATTATATCATGGGTTATAAAATGAAAGAGTAGTGATTAGGAAAGCTGTAGTTCAAGACTATTCAGTGATTGTATAACTTGCATTTTTCATTACATTGAAAACGACCTTTCTGAACTAAAAGCTGAATGCGCATACACCAGCATGTTGGAACAACGCAAACACACATCTGCCATATTATTATTCCGAATATTTTAAATTATAAGACCTGTGTAGGCCTGATCAAATTTGTACTACTCCAACACATATCGATACCACAAAATATACTTAAACGGCTATGGATTTTACATGAATTTATGAAAAACTGGGAACAATAATAGGAAAACCAAGTTCAACCAGCACTCAGCAGTAAATGTCACTAAATCTTATAATTATTACACATGTATGCAGGTGACGATGAATTCCCGCTAAATCTTGGAATGCTTGATCAGCGACAGGCCCTGGTTTGGGTTCAGGACAACATTGCAGGTAACATACTATAGATTTAAACACTTACTAATTTAATTTTCTTCGTTTACTATAATTGTTCGTTTATCTTGAGTTGCCGGATATCCGTTATGGTTATGTTAGCATAATAGTTCGTCCGTAATATTACGTGGATCCCCGTTCTTTAACACTTTACGATTATTTTCATTGCTTTTGATATTTTGCTTCATATGTCGGTTTTACTAAAACAAGAAATCCCCTCTTTATATGAAATTTAAATGAATATGCCATTGAACTCCTGACATTCGACAATGAGAACATACATACTTGAATAATTCAAATGCAAAACGGGTTATATTGTGGAAACACCGTTGCATCTGATGATCGAGACCACATGATCTAAGACTGCCAGCTACTACATGGCATCCCCTGATCCTAGATCATTGGATAATTTGAACATGTACCCTCACAGCTTGTTTTGATATGAATTGTTTCGCTATGCTTTCCTCCGAAGCGTTCGGTGGGGACCCGAATCGAGTGACTATCTTTGGCGAGAGCGCTGGCTCTATGAGCGTCAACTATCACATACTCTCTCCGATGAGCGTCGGACTCTTTTCCGGGGCAATCATGCAGGTATTCAACTAAACTGGGCTCCAAAAGAAACTTATCACTTCTTCAGAGCGACGCTCACTAAAATCCATAGCTTCAAATTGAATCATATTTAGACACAGATAAGCTATCATTCTTCTTATGAAGCATATCTAAAAAATTGAAAGGTTGCTTTTGCCAAAAAAGAGAAAAATGCGATGGAATCGCTACAGGTCACTTTACAAAAATCACAGAAACTGCTCGCTGCAAACCTCCACGAAAGGCGGTCAATTCAGAACTTTCAATATAGCTATTCATTCAACATCAAAGGCGGGTTATGTAACCACCAGACTGGCTATTGTCCGTACCGAGCTCCGTGCCTGAAAGGCAAGCAGTTTCTGTGATTTTTGAAAAATTACCTCTTGCGATTTCACCTTATTTTATTCTTTGTTGATTAAATCAAACATAATTTTGTTTAGATGTGCTAGCTGAGGAATATTATAGCTAATCTATGCCAAATTATGATTCATTTTTATGCTTTGGATTGTAATGTGTGTCGCTCTGAAGAAGTGATAAGTTTCTTTTGGAACCCAGTTTAGTTTAGATCCTGAACTGTAAACCCTGTTTTATCCTATCGATATGGTTTATCCTGCCTAAAGCGCCGCCAAAGAGAATTCTGCGCAACATCATTGATCTAGCCCAGATCGATGCTGTTGTGCCAAGTGTCATGCTTCAATGTGTTGCGCAGATCAATGTTGTTGCGCCAAACCCTCGTTGATGGCGCTATAGGGGGATAGACATGGAACACAATTTAGAATTCAAACTAGTATTCAACCTTAACTTTTAACACAAAATGGTTTACATACTTTAAGGACATAGTTCGATCACACAAATACACATTTGATTAATCACTCACTCCTTTTTGCATTTGTCAACAAAGTTACTAGATCCCATTAATCTATTCCTTTTGTTACTTCTCAGATAATCATGTTGTAAGTTGAGGGTGCATTGTACAAACTAAATAATTTAGCTCTCTTTTATTTTGGATGAATATCCTCAATTTCGAACATATCGGTCGATACGTTGATTAAAGAATATTGTGATTGTTTTGAATATAGGCTATGTTTTTCCCTGTAATTTTGTAGAGTGGAACTGCTCTCATCAATTGGGGAAAGATTAGAACGACTGCCACAGCCACCAATAATGCTGTCATGTTTGGAAACGCCCTGAACTGCAGCACAGACGATGTCGGCGAGCTGGCAACCTGTCTGCGACAAAAACCTGTGGATGACATGATTAACTACCTGATGGAGGTAAAAATTGAGACTTCCAGAGGCTAACGTTGTAAACACAAGCCTATAATTCAGTTAGTACGCTGCAGTGGCGTTGCGTGGTCGGTAGCTACGCCTTTAATTCATTTATATAAGCATTTCAATTTGTAAAGACGATGATGGTGGTGATTGCTCTTTGCAAGGAAACAGTAATATGACGAACGTCCAGATAAAAGAGAGCATAAGACAATTCTGGAAATTAATAGAGTCTAGCGACACTTAACTATGAGAGAATAATGTCATTCCTTAGGTGTACATCTCATCTAGAAGTAAGCGGGCAAGTACATTTCTGTTCGGGCAAGTACAATTTGAAAATTTAGTGTGGAGGCTTGCATAACCGATACCATTATTATTATAGGGTCAAATTAAAAGAAGATGTTCTTTTTTTGTGTATTTTCGGATGTTTATATTTCAACTTACTAGTAAGATTTATGTCTGATAATAATTATACTCTGATTATACGCAGTTAACTACGGTACCGTGCTGTCACTTATTATAGCTATAAATGTTGTTGTAATGTTCAATATATAAATTAAATCATGACATAAACAAACTCTCATGTTTATCCAACAGAATCCAATGGTGGCTGCCGCGCTCAATTTCGGACCGACGATCGGTGACGACTTCCTCCCGCGTGATCCTGCTGCGATGTCGGCGGAAGGCGAGGTCAACACCGATATCGCCGTCATGATCGGGTCTCTTCCGAATGAGGGAGCTGTCATGGTCATGCCGGCGGTCACGGGTGGCAATGGCACGGACAAACCGGTCTATGACAAGGAAACGGCGAGGGCGATGATGTCGGCCTTCTATTTACAACCGTTTGACGATCTCACTCTGGATGCAACTGTGCTTGTATACATGTCCCCCGAGGAGGTAGGTGATTTGAGCGTCCTCAGGATATAATAGGATTACTCATTCGATCGAAAGAAATACCACAAGTGAATCACTTTGAAAGAAAGTCGAAACTGGTATATGGCAAATCCGCTGCAAATACTGTGATTTTCATCCTGGAATTAGCCTGAGTGTATCATACTACCAAACGCTGCGCGGATTCACGATCTAGTTCGGTACATGTTTACATATTCGTTTCCCAATCAGGGAGTATTTAAAGGAAAAGTTTTAACAATGTTTTAAGTAGAGTTGGTGAAAAGGGAATATTTCTAGATACCTAATAGCGAGAGTTTGAGCAAATTGAATAATCCAATCAAGAATTATGATTTTACAGAGTTTTGATCAAAATCTTGTTTGCTGCCCTATTAGTCGGCTCTTTGCTAAATCTGTGATGTCACAGAAAAACAACTCCATTGGAACAGCTGTACAACAACATTTCACAAAATGCCACTTTTCATGAAAAAGCATCGTCCCTCTACTCTTATTCTCAGATAAGTTGGAGTAAAGGTAAATGTGCAGACATTTAAGGTAAACTTTCTCGACTGGTCCAGTGAAATCCAAGATGCATGAACAAAATATGAAAATATGAAAACAAAGTCAAAAGTCATAAAAACATAGTTGACACATATTTTGGAAAATTGCCATCTAGAGACGGCGGCAAACAAAATTACCGAAATCATAACTTTTGAATTGAAAATCCAAATTTGCTCAAACTTTTACTATTGGGATTCTAAAAATGTTCTCCTTTAATTCAATCAACATTAGTACTTGGGGAAACTTCCCCTTTAAATACCTTCCTTCTTTATACGAGATTGGATATAGTTCATACTAAGAAAACATAACCATGTATCTGATTATCCATGTATGCAAGTGCACATAGATCATAGAGATATGTATGAAAACCATCCTGGGAATATAAGATAATAATTACTGGGGGAATAACTATGAAACTATTCTCCAGTCATGTCACTGACAAGACCAGAATGATACACACATTGTAGACTTGGAGTTATTGGAGATGTATGCTTGTAGTACAGTTTGTAGTCGTTAACATGGACACATGATATCGTTGGCTCTGAACAATTATAGCCCATTAAAGTTTTTGATTGCCATATTGCTACTTTGAAAGAACTACATTAACTAGAATGTATATAAATACCATCACCTAATTAGCTGCATAAACCGGAATCAGACCAGGACTACAGCGACGTCGTTATCGACTTCATTGGCGACTTGTTCTTCGTCTGTGATACCTTCACGATGTCGACCGACCTCGTCATGGCTGGCAACCCGGTCTTTGTCTACTACATGACGCACTCGCCCTCCGCATCGGTCTGGGGCCGCGACGTCGACTGGGCAGGGGCTACCCACACTGAGGACGTCGCGTACGTCTTCGGCTGTCCCTTTATGCTGGACGAACCCGTTGTTGACGGCGACTGGGCAGGGACAGGCCTCTTCAACGAGGAGGAAGTCGAGATGTCCAAACAGGTGATGGCGTACTGGGCCAACTTCGCCAAAACCGGGTAAGAATTTCGGAGTATGTATTGTTGTTTATGCAATTGCATTCTGCCAATGAACAGGTTGTTTGTATCCACGTCTCTTGACAAAAGTGGATTGAGTCAAAGTTTGAGTCAAATTCTAATAGTATGATTTTGTCCAGTGATAAGTGATAATTCCATCGGATAAGTGATAATTACAGAACAAACATGACAAATTTGATATTTTGTTAGTGTGTGTGATTTGGTGATATATCAGCAATGAACCCATTTCATTTCATTATAATTGTATTGCTATACAGTCGGCTTGCGGTTTCACCATGTAGGAAGAGAAGATTGGAAAGTCCTGAGAAGGGCTGTTTGTATTCTTGTTTGGGTAGTCATAAAAAGGATTGTGTTAGTCCTGAAAAAGACTGTTGGTATTCTTTCTTGTGTTTTATGTTGTAATAAGAACTACTCTGCCGATATGTAAGGAGAGTATGTGTGGTAGGAGGGGCTCGACGTTTCGAACAGATTTCGGCAATTGCTGGCTATCATACGTTCATTTATTCAATTTCAGTTCATACTTATCATGCTTATTGTCATTTCTACCTTCTAAAAATCGTTGTTCCAGAGATCCAAATCTGTCATCTAAATACGCAGGCGATGTTAATGAACGGAGTTCCACGTACGGCCTCGCTTTATTGAGGCAAATTTAGTCTATACATTTCAGTCTATATTTCATTAAATATTTGGGTAGAATTTAATTTATACTTTCTTGTGAAAATATTCGTTCCAGAGATCCAAACTTATCATCTAAAGACGCAGGCGATGTGAACGAACCAGAGTTCCCAGCATGGCCTCGCTTTACCGAAGACACACGAAGCTACAAAGAACTATCTCTGACTTTTGGGAATCTACAGGGCCATCCTCAGCCTAAGCGATGTCATCTACTCAAGGACGTCCTACCAAAACTCCTGGAAAATGCAGGTAATTGCTCAACATCAATTAACATCACCAATTTCTAAAATCAGACCTTGCTGTATTGTTAATTGACTATCATTAATCATGGCATGTCATACATGAATGATACATACAGCGTCTGCAAAGGATTACATTTCCTTTAAGTATACGATATAGTACGTGTCATCTTAGATATGTTGTATTGTATTGTAACAATAACAAGAGTCCTGGTTATTTTTTGCTGAGTAAACATTTCTGACTATATTTTGTTAAACGCCCTACTTGTTTACGTGTTTCAGATATAACCGGAAATCATCACCATAATGTAGCAAGGATATCTTGTGAACCTTACAGCGTTCTTAATGTCTATGTAAGTTGATTATTGTTCTTCTTAATGTTTATTTCAGTTAATATTGCGACAACGCAGTAACGTATATTATCATGTTGTATTTGTTTTGCAGCCGATGTGGCTCGACTAAAATCTTTATTAGGAGAGAAAGTCACCGCAGAGAGCGAGGGCACTTGCGATGATGCATCTACATGCCCCCAGGAGTAAGGCTTACGGAGTATCTAGTGCTGACAGTGACGTACCTACAGGCCTACAGGGGCGTACATGGCCGTAGCTACCCGGGGGGGGGGGGGGGAGGTGGTTGATGGCGAGGGAGGGTTGGCTCGTGGCACATGCTCCCCGTGTATTTTCCGCTCCCATCAACAAACATGACAAATGAGTGTGGGGTAAAAGACATGGACACAGACAATCGGCAAAAATCATGTATTTTGAGTATAATATATCTATTTCATTATGGAAACCCTCTTCATTGTTATTTGTTACTTGTTGGTTGGTAACCTGTGCTCCCCATGGACATATACAAGGCTCCCAGTGCCCCCTCCTCACGTCACCACCACGGGAGAAAATGGAGAGAAAAAAAAACCTAGCTACCTCACTAGTTATGGCTTATATGGGCGCGTGCCCCTCCTCAAAAATTAACAAATACAAAATAAACAAAATGATAGAAAATACAAAATAGAGTAATAAAGAAATATTGTACGATTATAATTGCCATGTAATCGCTGTGATAGTTGCTACAGATGTCTTCTTCTCAATCCTCTTCAAATACTTCATCTTATTGACCTTACACAAAAAATGATTTAAGAAGAATTCAATTGAAGCTATGAAATAAATACATTGATATTTAATTAATTCGTGTCTTCATTCACTTTTGTGTAGTCCTTGACCATGTGCTTATCATATTGTGTCAAACGTGTTCATAATCATATATATTTGAGTGCCTGCTTGCGCGTGTGCATGTGCTTTTAGAGGGATCTAGTAATTAACTTTGCTGACATGTGCAGAAACTTGCAAACGGTTAATCATGTTAATAGATCAAATTTCCCAGGTATGCAATCGCTTGGAGGGGAATCACCCTAATTTATAAGTCTTCAATACTTGTAAAAAGGAAAATGTGAAATACATCTTGAAGGGATCTATATAGAAACATTGTCATAATCCCCCCCCCCCCCCAAAAAAAAAAAAAAATGATAATTAATTATGACACAGTATAAACATGAACAAGGTTTCGGTTTTCCGAATTTCTCTTTCGTAAATTTTTGAGCAAGTCAAGAAGGTTACTAGATCCATTTAACTAATCTTTATCTTGAATTGTTATTATGATTATCACTAGTCTCCAAATGCATTTAAATTCTATGTAGTCTCATGTATTATGTACAAATTAGTGATTGATGAAAAAATTCATCTTGCGATCTGATTCAGATGACAATTATAAATAGTTATATGAGATGAAGTTCATAGGTATGAATTTCTTAGTAATGTCCTCACTTTATTTTGTTTTATGGTTATAGTTACTTGTAAATATACAAGGGCCCCGTTGCAGAAACAGATACAATCGATTGTAAGTTGCAATTAATCGTAAGTCAGATCACATGTTCTAGATGCGGAAATCTGATTGGTTGGAACGCGTACATTTTCTGACTTACGTTCAATCGTAACTTACGATCGATTGTATCTCTTTCTGCAACGGGGCCCTGTACTGTAATTACATATCAGATATTTAAAGAAATGATATTATGTAATGATGCCAAATAACAAGAAATAGACTCACGTATTACCGCATTACATTTGCATTTATCATCAAGAATTTATTGATAATATACTTATAGAGTTGTATACGTATAGTGAATTATTAAAAAAATTACAATATAAACCGAACACGAAAAGTAACTACCCCCTAAACAACTGCTCATAATTGCATAACCGATTATTGTTTCAGAATGTCATCTTACCACTATATTTCTACAGTTGTTATGTACATTGTGTGTGATACTCAGAGGTATTCATCACTTTATGGCTGAATGAGCGCAGTTTAAAGACAAAATGACCCGATTTCAAAAGTCACAAGGACCTAGCTATACGCATGCCTGTACATTGTTGTGACACAGCACATGTGATTTAATGCATTGATTATGGATTGTGAAACAATGCTCTGTGACATTCCATTAATGTTGATATTCTAAAGGCATATGTGGTTAAATGCATTAATTACAATTGTAAAACAGAGCAAAAATTGAAATTTCTCAACACTCAGCGAACTTCAATAATAATAATACTTTTGCGATTTTTGAAATATGACCACTTTGTCTCTAATTTATGCTTACTCAACCATGAAGAATTGGTAACCTCTTATTTTTATACATCATCTTCCTAACTACCATATAAGTATTCTTGGGAGAAGAAATCTTGAAACGAGTCTTGGTTATGGAACTATTATCAGTTGTTTAGGGGGGTAGGTACTTTTTGTGTTCGGTTTAGATTAAAGTCAAAGTCATGTGGCTGCAAAAATACGTTTGTACAAAAGTATATGAATTTGATAAAAAGGATAAGGATTTACAGGATTATACAAAATAATATAGATCTATAAAAGTACACAAGATGGAGGTAGCCATCGTATTAGTAGTATAATTAAGTAATCAAACAGTTCAATGTTATAACTGTGTTAAACTTTTTATAGCTGAGTTATGTTGCTAAACAGTCCTATGTCAATGACATCTAAACCAATGCATGTGTAAATTACATTACGGATATCATAATATGCATCATGTTCATGTGTTTTGGTGCAGCGCTAGATCACTGGCTACCGGACACATATACAGGGGGATATCGGTCGCGGACGATTTCTGGCGAGCAGTGGCCGATAACTGGACAATTTCTCTATTCCTCTGGACATGAGGCGGGATCCTCGCAGCTTTTCTCGCTGTCCGAGTTGACCTTCTCCTCCAGCAAAGACTTGAGGCGAGACATCTCAGCTGAAAACAATATCAATAGCATGTTTAATAAGTAAAGGTATCTTAGCGATGTATGGTATAATTCGATTGCAAGTCCATACCAAAATAATCTTAAAGGAGAATTCCGGACGAGTTTAAGCAAAATACAATATATTGGAAATAAATCTAGAGATGTGCTTAAATATTTTCAGGATTTGACTCTCTTTGGTTGATTTCTAAGAGATTTTTCTAATGTCATTAACTCTGAGGAAATAATTAAATTTACTGCACACAATCATGAGACCCGTACGTAGCACCCTCACTTTGCTCAATTTCTTGAGTAGGCTTGAATCCGGTGCCACTGCATTGTGATCACTGCATGTGTCATTCATAATAGCCGGTCATGCAGAGCCAGCAAATTCAATAACCACATTTACAGGACTTTGTGTCTATTCAAATTCCAATGAAAGCCAAACGTGTTACAATTTCGGGCAGGCAAGTATTTTCAAACGGTTCAGCAATGCAGTAATGCTCAAAGGCACGGTTGAGTGGCGCATCGTGGACTAAACTATTCATGTTGTATTGGTCCGATCAAAAGAACACATTCGCTGCAGTGTAAAAACATAGATAGGCGCATAGTGAGGGTCGCACGTCACAAATTGCTGCATTGTGGGATAGAACAAGCTCGCTCGCGAATTTGTGTCATTAGAATTTCAAAGCCAATTATAAGAACCCACAATCATACTTTTTTCATTAACAAATTGTGTTTATTGACCTAGAATATCTGTCTTTCAATCATTAGAAGCTTGAAATCGTGTGGAAGTCCACTTTAACATAGATTATACTGTCCGATTTCATAATTACAGGTTACCTAAGTTCAGTTCATAAGATGTATTGCCATTTACGTTTTACCGTAGACAAATACAGCATTCAAGGCAATCGAAAATATAAATCGAATCAATAAGTGAACATTTTATAGAAAAGAATGTAATGTGGTACGTTCTGATGATACTCCAGTGTACGCAGTGTCTTCTTGGGGAAAAGGCTTTATTATGTTCAAGAAGCAACCGTGATATGATTATAAACGGGCTCCACAAAATTAATATGTATCCATTGAGTAAAGATGACTCATCCATACGAATTATCTTATAGGTTTTGTGTAGAAGACGTTACCGAATTACACTATTTAAAATCATGAGAAAATTGTTCAGTATGCCCTTGTGTGCCACGGTCGACTGACATCTATTGATTTGTTGCCAACTGAAACATTTTGTAATAAAATGTACAGATAATCATACTCCTTTCCAAGATGTACGTCCTTTCTATGTTAGTGAAGATGAATTGGACGATTAGCTAAAATGTGAACTAGTCTATAGAGAACTGGGTCTAGTGGATCCATGCAGTTTAATTTGGCAAGATTTAAGGTTATTACCTGCGTTTTCTTTGAGCTTAGGAAGGAGTTCCTCTACGAACAAACATCGCTTTGGGTGTGGGTGACCACTGCGGTTATCCATAGTGAGGGACAGGTCCTTGTAGTGCTTGGTCTCCCTGGAGTAGCGTGGCCAGGCCGGGTACGCATCGTCACCGGCAGAGTCCTTGCACGAACGATTGGGATCTCTGGTAGATACAAGGATGAATTTAATTGAATAGATGGTCTGAAAATATATGCAAACTTATTTTAATATTGAGAGATTTGGGGGAGTAAAGATAGGTGGCCACCAACATAGATTGAATTGTATATTAAAATAAGCCCAATAACTCTGCAACATATAAGACTCGTGACGTGGACATGTACCGAAAGCCACAATTATGGTTGGGTTGATTTTAATGTTTACACACCATTCGCATGATTACAAGTTGTCATAACAAAACAAAAATGAAATGTTAACAAGGCGTATGAATATTTATTACACTCACCCAGTCTTGGCAAAGTTGGACCAGTACTTCATGATCTGCTTCGACATCTCGACCTCCTGCTCATTGAAGAGGCCGGTCATAATGCTCTCTCCCTCTGGGTCGGCGGTATCGCGCATGAAGGGACTGCCAAAGACGTACGGGATATCCTCTCCGTGGGTCGCTCCCGCCCATGTCAAGTCTTTACCTAAACAAGAACACAGTATCAATAGCATGCATGAGAACAACCAGCCATACTTCGTAATCTCCTCCTCCCTCTGCAACCCGTACCGGCCATTTGTTGACAATGAAAAGTCGTTTCGCGTTTGGCAACTTGGTTACCAATTGGCGCTGTATGTACCTAGCATGTGACTGATGGAATATTCCTTAGGGAGTGAGCAATGAGCACTTTGTGAGCAGGATACATTATTTATTTTATGAATCTAACTTTTCCCACCCAAACGGAGCGGTCAGTGTGAAACAACCGTCTGGAAAGAGATTGAGTTTCAGTCTACCCTTACCCCAGATTGACGATGACGGCACGTGGGTCATGAGCCAGGTGTAGACGGGTCGACCAGCCGCGGCCAAGTCCCCGGCCATAGAGAACGTTACGCATAAGAAGAGACTGTCGCCTTGAAAGTCAGTCGCCATGTTGGCATAGTCGGGCTCTTCTTTGTTCAACTGAAAGCAAGAGCAACGCAGTTATAATCCTGAACATGTGAAGATCCGTATTAGGTTTGCTTTGAATGAAGAGCAAAGAGAAATTAAACACAATGTCGTTGGCCAAATGGGCTACAAACTATGTTCTTGATATAATGAATGTAGTGTACATGATGAAACTGTTGCTTTTATAGTTAGTCGCCACGTTAGCGGGAAAATGCTAAATATAGGGTAATTATGAAATACTAATAGCATATAAGCATGTGAGGGGCAAAAGCATAACCTATATTTGGGTAAATTTCAGGCGAAATCTTATCATATTCTGGCCAATAAATTATAAATGGATATCATTTTCGGCTAGCTATTATAAGAAGAAAAAACTTCGTTTAGAATGGGAAGACAGTATTCGGGCAATAGACCTCAAGCCCCTGGGGAAAATGTGGCCGCACACCCATCAAATCCTTCCACCTCATGTAACTATGGCAACTCTCACCTCTTCTGTGTTTACGTAGACCAGTGCCAAAACGTCTAGAGCGAGCTGGTCAACTCCCGGTATGAACATCGAGGCGATAGAAACAGCCGATGTCCTGTTCAACTTCGGCCTCTCTGCTGTTCGCTCGCCGGAGGGCGGAAGAATGAAGAGCATGCCCTCGTCGGCTAAACATCCAGCCATGATGGCGACGTCGTTGACCTCGCCCGCGGCCGACATGGCGGACGGGTCACGCGGGATGAATGCGCCGTCGATTGTCGGTCCGATCATGAATTCATAGCCTGCCATGGGATTCTAAAGGGGAGGGGGGGGGGGGTTATGTATGTGAGTCACTGCGTCATGGTATTAACATTGGACAATGACTTTGTAGTGTTAGATTAAAAATCAATATATTTAGCAGGTTTAATGATCATTGACGGTAAATGAACAATGAATTGACAATTGGATGTGATCAATGAAATTCATAAAGTTTTATCGAGATAGCATGTCTGATTTGCTAAATCAGTTCGCCCATACATTTCAATATGTTGACTTACTTCCTGGAAATAGCTAAGAATTTCCTCTGCCGATTTTTCCCGCAGACATGTGACCACTGTGACGTCATCGCTGCAGTTCATGACCTTTCCGAAGCGGGAGGTAATGTCCGCACCGGCCTCGGCCGTCCTCGTCACAAAGTCGTCTATGGCTGTTCCACTCTGTAACATTGAAACAGACATATCAAGTCAAATGCAGGGAAAACCTGATGCATGCCGTTTGAAGGTAACATATCATTTCTTTATAAAAAATCATACTACGGAATTTATAACCACTATTTTTGTCTCCATTACGGGTAAGCCCACCATAAGCTACATGTACTTCATGTTCCAATCCGATCTTACAAATAATTCAAGATCTGAAGTATACTACAGTACTAGACCGAAAATCAGTTTTTCTATTACGTTTGTTGTTTTACCGAGGAGTAACAACTCTCACTAATTGATTCAAACACCTGGCTGAATTATAAATACGAAGAAAATGGGAAGTGGGGCTTTGTGGTTTATTTGAAATACGATCTTGTATGTCGCCAATTGAAGCTAACGACAGGTTAATTAAAGGGCACCACCAGACAAAGGGCAACACATAATTATACATTTTGATACCGATGTGTGATATCAAATAGATGCCCAACATTTTTCAAATGGTTGTGTAATTAATAAACAATGCAATTAATTACCACCACTTACGGAACTATTATTATTTCATGGCAACGTATGCGCCAAACATTTGCGAGTGCGCCAATTCTGTTCACGCGTACGTTTGAAGACAATACAATCACGGACGATGTGTTCGTCCTAGACAAAAGTTATGCAGACCCCTGAACACATGCTGTGGTACACATTAAAAAAGGGTAAAAGCTTACACCTATACAGGGTGGCCCCCCAAAAAACGGAACGGGCCATTTCCAAAAATAAAGTACCATAATGATTATGTCCATCGAATAGTGTGTCTTTTCCAAATAATAACGATACCAAGAACAGTAATTTGGGTCTTGTAGTTTTTGTTATAGGGCGCTGTGAGTGACACCATGTCAGGTGCCCATTTTTGTAAATTTGTACCGAGTCAGTGGCAGTTGTATCACACTTCCTGCCCCTAATAATACCATCGAACGTCCATGCCCCTTCTCTCGGCACACAGCTGAGTGCACACTAACAATGGCGTGCGGATTACTCGCGTGTTCAATGGTATGACGGGCGGTAAGTGCGGTTTATCAGGCACTGACTTGGTACAAATTTACAAAAATGGGAACCTGACATGGTGTTACTCACAGCGCTCAAACAAAATATTGCGCATTTAGGAAAGGTGCAACATTGCACTTAAAAGTAGATGGGCAGAATTTCACCGTCATGGTGCATCTTTGAAGTGCGAGTTAAAGGTACAAAGTTGCACCATTTTGGATAAGGTGCACATATGCCATCATGGTGAAACATTGCACATTTGAGTTAAGTCCAAAGATGCACAATTATGGTGAAACGTTGCACCATTGTACATTAAGCTTAAGGTGCAACTTTGTACGTTCAGCTTAAGGATCAAGTGTGCACCTTACGTAAAGGTTGAAAGTTGCACCTAGACATGTTAGGGTAAATGTGCAAAGATGCACCAAGTGAAGCAGAATAATTCCGCCTGATTTGATTTTCAATTTTTCTCTGCTTTTCATATCCTAATATGCATAATGAGCTATTATTTCACACAAAAATTATAAAGCAGTGATTGAAACCAACCATTTTGCACTAATACACGAAATACATGTGTGTTTTTCTCTCTGTGAGTGATAAATCGCATTTACTGCCCGTCATAGCATCGAACAACGAGCAATACGCGTGTCATTGTTAATGTGCTTTCAGCTGTGTACCGAGAGCATGGGCATAGTTGGTTGATGCTATGACGGACAGTAAGTGCGATTTATCAAACAAATTAACATAAATGGAACCCGAAATAGTGTCTCTCACAGATCCCTAAAACCAAAACTACACGACAAAAATGACTGTTCTTGGTATCGTTTTTCATTGGAAAAGACACCCTATCCGATGGACATAATCATGTTGTTACTATATTTTGGGAAGTGCACCGTTCCGTTTTGGGGAGCCACCCTGTATTGGGAAGGGGGTGGGCACCTGCATAATTGCTCCGTGGAAGAGGCCGGCGCTCAACGGGGAGAGAACGTGCAAATTGACGCTCATTGATCCCGCACTCTCGCCGAAGATCGTCACCCGACTAGGATCACCGCCAAACGCTGTACATGGATGTGATATAGGAATGGAAATATAACGTAACAGTACGGTAATAGAATAAAACTGCT
The DNA here is from genome assembly GCA_037951105.1 of Echinarachnius parma. Taxonomy (NCBI): domain Eukaryota; kingdom Metazoa; phylum Echinodermata; class Echinoidea; order Clypeasteroida; family Echinarachniidae; genus Echinarachnius; species Echinarachnius parma. Next base: position 24,291 of record JBAMJV010008654.1, read on the forward strand.
TGTATAATGTACTTTGTTTCAGCTATATCGTACGAAATATGTTTAAGTTATATAGCTGACGCTCATAGATCCCGCATTTCCCCCGAAGATCGTCACCCGACTAGGGTCACCATGAAATCGCTGTACATATGGATATGATAGAGGCATATGTATATGGAAATAATATAGCGTAACGATATTACAACGTGGTTACGGATATCAAATGGACATAATGTAATGTATTTTGTTGGATCTATCGTACGACAATGAATACATACTTATATCAGAGACGAGGCAAGAAAGTATTTTTTTGTGTTTTGGTGGAGGGAATATGGTAGTTGTCGCGCATAGATCCCTCACTCTGGTGGTAGATCGGCAGCCGACTAGGATCACCACCAAACTCTGTACATTAACATTATAGCCGAACGATTACTATAACAGCAAAGCTGTAACGATAAGCAGATGAAATTTAATTAAATGTATCTTGTTCGAGCTATCATACGATAGATAGACAAATGTATTTCACTTCTTGAGACGAGGTAAGAAAGCTTCATTTCGAGCAATATTTGCCCTCATATGTATAACCTTTGTTGTCCTGTGTGGACACTTGCTGCTCCAACCCAGAAGCAATTTGAATGTATACAGCTTCAAAATAATGTTGAGTTAAAAACTGTAGAAAGGTATTTCAAAAAAGAAATAATGTTATCTTCATACATTCAACTAACTTGTTTTACCTTGAGGTTTCGTACATCTTCGATGTCCTTCCTCAGAAGTTAGTCTAACTTCAATGGAAGGACATCGAAGATGTTCGAAACATCAAGCTAAAACAAGTTAGTCTAACTTCAATGGAAGGACATCGAAGATGTTCGGAACATCAAGCTAAAACAAGTTAGTCTAACTTCACTGGAAGGACATCGAAGATGTTCGAAACATCAAGCTAAAACAAGTTAGTCTAACTTCAATGGAAGGACATCGGAGATGTTCGAAACATCAAGCTAAAACAAGTAAGGTCCTCCGCATACAGAGCCGACTCGACCCGATCCGACTGCTTTTCAAGAGTCGGTTTCGCTCAGTCGTAGCCGATTCAATATGTTCACGATGATCCCGTACATAATCACATATGTTAATACATTTGTTTTGTATATAGTTATTATGTGTATATATTAGTATATCGCAATATTTCCTATTATGTTACTAGTTAATCATTTTACATGTTTACGTCTAATATTCAAGAAGTGTATTTTCTTTCCTTATTATTTGAATCATTATTCTGTATCAGGTGTTTATGTTTATGTTGTTTAAAATGAATCAGAATCAGAATCTGAATCAGAATCAGAATCGGCCTTGAGCCCTTGAATGATCTCCGACTGGCAAAACAGGAGTCATGAGGCAACGTATACCGAGCTGAACCGACTGAAAAACAGTCGCATCGGGTCCTGTCGGCTCTGTGTGCGGAGTGCTTTAGTTGATTATGTGAAAATACAATTTTTGGAATGACCAATTCGCGATGTGATTAATCTTATCAAGGATGTAGAAAATGTATCATACGTAGTAGTAGTAGTCGTAGTAGTCGTAGTAGTCGTAGTAGTCGTAGTAGTAGTAGTAGTAGTAGTAGTAGTAGTAGTAGTAGTAGTAGTAGTAGTAGTAGTAGTATTAGTAGTAGTAGTAGTAGTAGTAGTAGTAGTAGTCGTAGTAGGAAGATAATTATTGCATCCATCACGTTTAAGTATTAGTTACAAATTGAATGCTACATTGAACAACTATTCGAGAATATACCTTTTGTTCGCGTTATTTCATTTCAATTCGATGTTAATTGGAAAGTACGTAATTACCTGCGATGTTTTCCTGGACCCATTTCATACCCTGCACTTGATCGAGCATCCCCAGATTAAACGGCATCTCCTCGTCACCTACACAGCATGTCGATACATGTTCAGAAAGCAAATGAAATGAACGATATGAAATAGCGATGCAATAAAATGTGAATACATGCAGATATATAAGACAGAATGCAATAATATTTATTATCTAATTAATGTATATCAATTTAGAAGATGTTACGCACAACAAACTGTCGCTAAACTACTTCAGTCATCATTTCTGAGGATAATATTCTTAAACATATTAAAGGGGACCACCAGGCAAAAAACAGCACATACTCATATGTTTTGGCACCGTTTTGTGATATCAAATAGAAAACCCAACATTTCGCAAAGGGTTGTGTAATTCATAAAGAAAGCAATTAATTACCACCACTTACGGAACCACTATTATTTCCTGGTTCCGTTGGCCAACATTTGCGAGTGCGCCAATGCTATTCACGCGTACGTTTGGAGACATAGAATCCGGGACGATTCGGTCGCTCTGCCTGTCTGCAAACCCGTGAACGCGTGCTTTAGAATGATGCGTTTTCCAATTATAATGTTTTGACTTCCGGAACATATTTTTGTGAACTTGTTGATGGAATAGACTACTAAAGACGTTACCTTTCATTAATGAGAATATTATGTTGGGGTGATGGTACTCTTTAACGTTTGAGAATGATGCCACAATAACTTGCGCTTAATTTCTATTTTATATATTACTTTTAATTCATTGATCATGAAAAGCATGTCTTTTCAAGTTTTAATCTGACAATCTAGTTATTCACTCAAAATATTTAATAGCATAATTTTGAACTTCCCTTAACCAATTAACTACCGAAATGTTGTATGCTTTACACACTTGTCGACCTCTACGTTAAAATGATAAGTAGTAGACAAAGTATTAAACAGAAATAACAAAACAAACCTGTTCCCATGAAACCGAACACATTTAATCTGTAGTTGATTCCCACTACGATGACGTCATTCATAGCAACCAGCGGCGTGGGGAGGCTGTTTGGTATCGAGGCAGCTCCGATGGCGAACCCACCACCGTGAATCCAGATCATCACAGCCGCATTGGATGGCTTGTTATGAGATCATTGCACACAAAAATAATAATAATAATAAATACATATTTCCATATATAATTGTTCTTATTGGAACAATACTTTAATATTTTATCAATACAAACCAATGCATTTCAGAAAAAGTGTAGAATGGTATATCAGAAATGTTTCTAGAAAGAGGCGGGAAGTGATGGTGAGTGCTGCGTTGAGCGAGGATCGTACTTGTGCGATGCCTTATACGTATTCTTCAATATAATGTTCTATACAGGGTGGCCCACAACAAACAGAACGGGGTACTTGCCATAATTAAGAAACATGATGACTAGGTACACGGGACAGGGCATCTTTCAAACAGAAAAATGATACCAAGAACAGCATTTTGGTCTAGTAGTTTTTGTTTTAGGACGTCTAAAGTGAGGGCATGTCAGGTTCCCATTTTGAATTTTTTACCGAGTCAGTGCCTGATAAATCGCACTTACTGCCCGTCATAACATCGAGGGACGATGGATGCGTGCGCCATTGTTAATGCGCATTCAGCTGTAGAAAGACGATGGATGAGGATGGAGAAGGATGGGCACTCCACTATTAAAAGTCCTCCGGATTTATCCGTATGTTCAAGGTATGTTCGATTACTACATATTGCCTGCGATCTAATAATTCACTCTTTAAAAGATCATACATCACTCCTCAAATAGTCAGACTATGCTACGCAAAATACTGCTGTCATTGGAATTCCGTCAGCACATTTATCGTTGATGATTACAATGGTTTATTTCCTTGCCTAACTTAATTAAATATATCTTTGTAACGAAAGGGAAATTTGAAAAACCGAAACCTGTCCCATGATTGTATTGTTATTACGAATACAACAGTATGAGGGAACCGTTAGAATGAACATTTTATTTTTCAGGATTTGGACAATGTTACTAAGTCTCTTTAATATAGCATTATGTTGGACGTGTAGGATTTAAAGAAAATAATTCAGCTTAATCAACATGATCAATGCCATTTTTGCCAAAGCATTGAACTCATTGTTGTGTATATTCCATGATCTAGCATGATAAGCACTTACACCAGTGTATATCCGTTAATACACAGCGTACTGCACTACTTCTGTGATATTATGAATATTGGCCTGAAATTCCATAACTAGAAATCCCGATATTTATTCAGAGGCGGGGAGCTGTGAGCTGCAGCAGCACCCCCCCCCCCCCCCCCCCCCCCCCTCCGGAGTGTTGAAACGGCATTTTGTTGCTTCTTTTATTACTACTATTTATTTATTTTTCTTGGGGGGAGGGGATGCTTGTCAGGTGAAAAGTCAGAAAAGAAAATTATTAGGGCAATTTACATCAGCCCCCCTCCCCCGAGGAAAACGTTCCACCACGCCCATGCCCGTATCCAATGCTTTGATGAAGCCTTGAAGGCGGGGGCTCACGAACAAGATGGCATCTAGAAGCATGACCAAAATGCGTACCCTTTCCCTAATGGTTAAATATTGTATTATTGAATATTGTACCGCAGTCATATTACGCAATAACTCAACTGCATGTTCCTGCAATAATAATACTAATAATATCAAGCATTTATAAAGCGCCATCTATCTAGGTAGCCTACATACACATACGGTAGATAGGTAAGACATGTTACTGTATCATATTTTATTACACAAGCACACTTAGAGATTCTGTGCAAATGAAGAAGGGATGACATACAATATTTCACACACAACAAATAATGATGGCTATAATATTGAATTAATGTACCGCAGTCATTTTATACAACCACGCAATAACTCAACTACATGTTCCTGTACATGTATTATAAAACGGCTCTGGTAAATTCAGTAACGTGATTGGTTAAATCCAGTCACGTGACTATTCATTAAATTTCAACAAACAAACAAGAAAAAGCGTAATTGTTGTCACTTTTTGTTGCGCGATATTTGCACGGCTGTGACGTCACAATGCTTGTTGACATGCATAGTTCTACGAAGTCAAACTGCGAAAGTGATAAAAAAAAAGATGGAAAATGCTTCGTTCTGTAAATAATGTGTTCTGTAGTAAATACATCTCAGCAGATTCGTAATCATATGGTATGTGGTTTGATATTGGAAGTTTTGGAATGGAAATGCATACAATTCTTTGATAATTCTCTCTTTTAACGGGAAAATTTTCGGATTTTCGGCGACTGCATTTGATCTGCTGAGCTGCAGCTAGTCAAATTCAGTGAAGCGAGTGCACTCTAGTGATGATTAATTTGGTAAATTCCTAATAAATTCACACTCTTAGAGAGTAGATGGTTACTAATTGTGGAGAGCCTGTTTTCAATAATCTAGCAAAATAAAACAATCCGTGGTTGAGCCTGTTTTTAAAACAAATAATACTACGGCCTTGTTATCGTGCCGTCATGTAAATGCATCGACTCCCGGCTATGTTAGCTGTGCGCATGCGCACTCGGCTTCGCCTCGTGCACAACGTACAGCTAACTTAGCCTCGAGTGCAATGCATTTACACAACACACTCAAGACCGTGTATTATTTGTACTAGCAAATTACCCGTCACCAGATCTTTGAGTGAGATATGTTGAATGTTGTATTTTGTAACTCTTTATTTTTTGTATATGTCCGAGTGTAAAAAACATAAGTAATGGATTCTTTGTTTATATGGTTATAATAATTAAGATGGACAAAATTATTGTTAAGGTAAAACATTGTTAGTTAAATAAGTTATAGGAGTGTAGCCTATCAGTGTACTATTAACAATTTGGTCAGCATTTCGTCAAGTTCAGCACCAGTCACTAAACATACGTACAGTATATAGATTCATAATAACAATGGTGGGGGGGGGGGGGGGGGGGGTGTCCGTAAATGTTTTCGAAATCGAGATCAAGTACGTTCAAAATTGTTGAGACCAAGTACCTTCAAAGTTGGAAACCCCTCTCAGTGGGTGGAAGGGGGAAGGGGGGAAGGGGGGGAGGGGGGAAGGGGGGGCGGTGTCCGTAAATGTGTTTCGAAACCGAGACCAAGTACTTTCGTACTTTCAAAGATAAAAAAACCCTCTCAGTGGGGGGGGGGGGGCGGTGTCCGTAATTTTATTTTCGAAACCGAGACCAGGTACTTTCAAAATGTTCGAGACCGAGACCAAGTACCGTCAAACTTGAAAACCCTTCTCAGCGAAGCCGAGACCAAGTACTTTTAAATTTTTCGAGCCAGCGACCCGACCGGAGAACTTCCAAAAATGTTGTGGGCCGAGACCAGGTTTTAGTCGGTCGAGATCAGGTTTTAGTCCGAGTCGAGACCAGGTTTTAGATGGTCGAGACCGCTTAAAAGTAGTCTCGAGACCGGCTAAAATTAAAAAAGGGGGGTTCAAACCCCCTAAAACAGCCATTATTTGGTCAGAGGGGGGGGGGGTTGAACCCCCAATCCCCCCTGGGTACGCCCTATGTTAGTAGTAGTAGTAGTAGTAGTAGTAGTAGTAGTAGTAGTAGTACTGGTAGTAGTAGTAGTAGTAGTAATAGAAGTAGTAGTAGTATTATTATTAGTAGTAGAAGTAGTAGTACCCAGGAGGGGGGGGGGTTTCAAACCTCCCCCACCCC
>JBAMJV010008655.1:0-26827 GCA_037951105.1 Echinarachnius parma
AATGTCAGATTTCAATCTAACTTGGTACCTGAATTTTTCTTGGGAGCCAATGTAGCCATCAAAGTTTGGGGTCTATGGTCAAGGTCACAGAACTCAAAATATATATATGAAAAAAAAAAAAATTTCAGTGCACGTTATTTTGGGCTTGATATTAAAAATCGCGTCATAGCGGAGGCATAATTTTCGACTGCGCGCAGTCGAAGATCCATCTAGTTCTTTTCTATGAAAATCTCACATATCATTCTCAAGAATCTAACAATGATATTTAAATTATCAGTAATTGTATTATATTCTTGTTTATTTTCTAACCAGGTGATTTCCAGGGTGGCGAGGCTATAGACAAGTGGCCACTGTAGACAGGTGGTCTCTAATAGACAGGTTCTATAGCACTGTTTCTATATCTGCAGGGGATCCATTTGTATGGCCACTGTAGACAGGTGGCCACTAGTACCAGTTTTGAAAACTGTATTTCTCTCAAATTTCTCTGAAATCCCAGAAATTATCAGTAATTGTAAAATTCTTGTTTATTTTCTATAAACCAGGTGACTTCCAGGGTGGCGAGGCGTTTTGGGCGGGGAGCGGTTCACCTCTACACCCCCCTCCCCTTCATAAAGGCCGGCAGAGGAGGCTTCGGTGACGTCATCAGAACTCACTTCTTTGTCAACGCGGGCAACCTAACTACTCTGGACACTAGTAAGTCATGGGGGGGGTTCACAAAGATCCCAAGTCGAACTTAAAGGGATCTAGTAACTTTTTGTTGGCAAGTGCGAAAAGTGATGAGTGATTAATAAAAATGTGTCTTGGAGTGATCTGATATGTCCACAAAGTAATGCGTGAACATTTCACATTGATTGGATGTTTTTTAGCTGAGATATGAGCAAAAATGCAAAGTGGTATTCACTAACTCATTGCGATTACTTTGTACACGGCATGACATTATCCTGTAGACCATTTCATATCTGAACACGTCAATCGTAAATATCTTTTGAACGAAATGGAAATTTGAAAAACCAAAACCTGTCCTGTGCTTTTATTGTTAATATGAATATGATAAGGTATGAGAGAACCACTAGAGTTCCAAGTGAGTTTTGAGGATTTGGACAATGTCACTATGTCCCTTCAATACTAAGTTGGACTTTAAAATTATGGAAGGCCATTTGTTTCTTCGTAAAATTGTTAAACCAGTTCTTTAAACAGGCCTACAGTTTTGATTTTAAAAATCATTAACATTTGCTTTTATCAAAGAGACTACAAGATATTGATGTGAAATTTTGTGGAAAGTTTCAAATATTCACATTTCTGCTTTTGAATATGTTTAATTCCGAGGCTACAAATGGCTTCCCATAATTGTTAAGTCCAACTAAGTGTTAAGTTCGACTTGGGATCTTTGTGAAACACTAAGGCTGTCGATTTCGGGTATATTTACTACCCGGGACTCGCGATAATTTTTCGGGCGAGTCCCGGGTACCCGAAATTTATAAATTTGTTGATTTCGCTATAGGCATGTCACGCCACTGGGAAACATGTTCATTCAAGTGACAAAAAAGCAGCGCATTTATGACAATAAATCATCTTATAAAATACAGCAAATTCGTAAATCAATTTTTTGCTTTTTTTCGGGATATCGAGTATCGATTTTTGCGCCCGGGACTCGACATTTTGTGGCGGGACCCGGGTACCCGGGACTCGTCAACAGCCTTATGAAACACCCCCATGGTTTCTGTTTATTATCAGTTGGTCTTATATAATGATGGCGATCATGAATTTGTCATGCACTAACATCGCTTAAATCTTATTAAACAATTAAGTCATGCGGTCAAAGGTTACCATGATATATGAGGCAGAGGGATATTGTTCTAGATAGTTATTTTCTTTTTTATCAAGTTAGCTTGAAATTGAATGCTTATTGTTTACAGGTATGCGATCATTTGGGAGTGGGAATGGGAGTGTCGTGGTATATTGGTTCGGGCCTTCGTATTTCAATACAAGGGTTGTGGGTTTGATTCCCAACCGCGGCACGTGTGTCCTTCAGCAAGACACTTTATCCACAATTGCTGCTCTCAACCCAGGTGTAGTAAATGGGTACCTGGCAGGAATTAATTCCTTGAAATGCTTGAGTCGCTTGCTTGCCACGCTTGCAGGCAGCTCGGCTACAGCCAGGGTAATAATATACTGTACAGTATGATGCGCCTCGGAATAGAATGTCTAGATTATTGTTTAGTATTCAAATTTGTATCTCTTTATTGTTATTACTATTTTTTTTTTTTCCAGACAACGTTTTTGCATGGGAGGACCATCTGAACAAGTTGAGGACAAACTTCAGGTGGAGTTATGGAGCCGGGCTGGTCCTGCGATTAGGATCCATCGCAAGATTTGAACTCAACTACTGCTTGCCGCAAACCGCTCAGGCCACAGACAAGTAAGCAAAAGAATATATTATATGACTTCGTCAAATATGAGTCATTGATTGGCTCAACACAGTCACATGATTGCCATAATATTTTGTTATATTTAATGGCACGTGCTGCAAGAGAGATTGTATTATGACGTCACAATGAGAGAGGGATTCTATTATGCATCACAATGACTTGTCAGCATATCCCTTCGAAAAGCCATATTTTCTAATCGAGCTCAGAGAGACTGAAAGTATAAAGATGTGTTCCTTTTGTCATATAATATAACAGATGTTTACTTTGTTGTCGGGGAAAATGGAATGTTCCCTCGGGATTAAAAGTGGTATTTTTAAAAGACAATAAGTCCATTGATTACGTCTCGGACTTATAATCTTCCCTCAATAGCATTTTAAATCCCTCAGAGAGGAACATTCTGTGATATTCCCTCCACCACCAGTTAACATCTGTATAATATTCCCTTAACATGTTCCCTATTAGATTTTGCAATCCCTGTAGAGTAAATTTAGGGCCTGCCAGGTTCCAATAGAATGGGTTAACTTCCTTATTTTCTCTAGTGTCATTTTATCCATCTGTCTATCTAACTATTCTCTTCAACAAAAGAGATATTTGAAAAAACAAAAACTGTTCCATGCTTCTATAAAAAGGTATGATTTAAGCACGAGAGTTCTAAGTTCTTTTTTTTTGTGGATTTGGACAATGTTACTAGATCCCTTTAAACCATCTTATTAGATTTTATAAAGTCATGTGGTCAAAGGTCACCTCATAAGGCGGAGCCATTTTTGTCAACTGCTTGCACTAGTTTAATATGAGTATGTCATTTAATTTGTGTATCTCTCTTTCCATCTTTAGCCTTTGCCAGGGGCTGCAATTTGGAGTGGGCATCAACTTCTTATGATCGTGCATCACTCCGCGTAACCGTAGCAACAACCTGCCTGATCATGCTTCCACATCCTCACCATTGCACGTCGCTGGTATCCCACGCTATGCTTAGTAGGCACAGCATTGAAAATTTGAGCAGTTGGGGAAGCTCACTCTATGATGATGTGTGGATCATGTGCCTGTTCTTCTTATATGTGTACAGTGGAACTGCATTATAACAAAGGTGCTTGGACCTGGAAAATTATCTTGTTATATCAGGTATCTTGTTACAGTATATCAGGATAAAACAATTTTTTTAAATAGTGTGGACCAGCAGAATTACCTTGTTATAAAGAGGGTTTATAATGAGGTTCTACTGTATTAGAGTGCTAAACAAAGTTAGAGTCAATATTCAAATAAATTGTTATATCATGATAAAACAATAAAAGAGTGTGTACCAGCAGCAAATTTACCTCGTTATATTGGTTTATAATGAGGTTCCTCTGTATTAGAGTGCTAAATAAAAGTCAAAGTCTCTAGATATTCAAATAACTTAAGGATTGATTTTGACCAATCAGAAGCTAGTATTTCAGTATATCATGTTACTGGATACAACATGAGAAATGTGAGCAGTTGGGGAAACCCATTCTATGATGCCCTCGGCCCATATTCATAAAAACCCAGCTAGCTTATACAGGGGTGTGAGAGCAAGATTGAAAAGAAAAAAATCTGAAAAAATCTGAAATGAAAAGTATGCGCGAAGCGCACACTACGAGCGCGTAGCGCGAAGTCCCTTAGGCCGGGGTTCAGGGCCCGCCTAGGGCCCTGGAAGCTCTGGGGTTCTAGATGCTCTCTGGTGCAATCTAGGCTTATTTTGGAAACAATTTCTTTCAATTTAAAATGGTTGGTTTTTGGATATTTTTTTGTTTTTTTACAGAATTGTTTCATACCTTGATACCTGAGGCTTGAAACTTGACATCTAGGACAACCAGTGTGCTTTTCAATATAATCTGCTGCCTGGAACCTGGTATTTGCTAGTGACAGGTCGAAATAACACCAGACAACTATCACAGTTTGTAGTGAAATCAAGTTCTTTTCAGTTATGAAGAGCTGAAAAAGTTTTTGTGAAATCAAATCTTCAAATTCAATTGCCCATTCATTCCATGGTAGAGGGTATCCAGATGGTGACTTAGCTTAGTGCTGTAACCGACCTTGATGATCTGATCAAAAAATCAGATCGGCAAATTCTTGATTCATGATGGGATCGGATCGGATCGGAAATCGGATTGGAAATCGGATCGGGAAAAAACAAAAAAACAAAAAAACAAAAAAACAAAACGGAAAATGAAGATTGCTGTTTGAGGCAAAAAGTCGGAATTCCGATTTAAATCGGAGGTCTCACACCCCTGCTTATAGTTCCATGCAAAGTGCATTTCAAATTGTAGAGTTTAGTGTGCTAGAAACGGTTGTCCTAGTCCTCAACTAGGGTTAGCTGGTTTAGCTAACTACTTGGGGTAACTACTAAGTTAAGGCTAGTTAGCAAATAAAAGTTTGTGTGTTTAATATTTAGCCACATCATCCAAAATAGACTTGGCATGAAACTAAGCTAGCTGGCTTTTGTAAATATGGGCCCTGGTGTTTGTTCATTTTACATGTATCAAAGTTCTAAACAAAATTCGAAGTTAACTGCTTTGCTGATCCAAATAGACATTTTCTGCCTGTTTATCTTGGAATAGTTTTACATTTCGGTAATAAATTCCACCGATTCCAGAATACAATCACTAAGAAAGAGCCGGATTGTGGAATTTCTCTTTCAATTTGGTATGTGATGACATAAACGGTACCCTGGGGTACCAGACGAAAATCCGCCATTTTGTTTAATTATTTATTTAATTTTTAAGGTTGTACTGTGGGTATAGCGTGCATACAATCGCGCGCTGCACTGCATGCACAACGCAATAGCTGCAGTACGGTTGGACGCAAGATGGCGCTACACAACGCGGGATACCGGGGTACAACGGTACCCCGGGGTACTGCGTGTGTCATCATGTAACCCCTCTTTAATAATACCCCCAAAATGGTAGCTATTGTTAATATAAACATATAATTATGTCCTTGTTGCATATAATATCAATTTTTAAAAGGCCTAGAGTGTAAATTAATGGTTTCAGATTTGTTTGAATTAGGTTCAGATTATCTAACATATAATTAGTCAAATGTTTGCATATGATGCATAATTTCACAAATTGTCTATTTATTCTGCCATAGAAAAATTCAATTTCAAACATGTAAAGAAACTGATGACCAGAAATATATAATATGAATGAAAAAGAGCAAAGAATCCCATTTGAATCCCACTTTCTTTGCTCTTTTTCATTCATAGAAAAAATTGTATGAGGAAAGTGCCGTGTTGGCCTCAAATAAAGACCTTAATGTCAGCAGCGTGATTGACATTTCATGCCAGAGGGTTTGCTGAAAGCTCTGGAATATTATCTTGAAATATTAAAGCTCTATCATTGTTTATTGCCTGTTTTTAGCGCAATTTTCCGACAGACTGTTTGTAAAGTCCATTATTTATCAATGCAACACTAAATGTGCTTTATGATCCTGATCCAAGGCCGTTGGAAGAGAAGTTAGAAATGATTGCTGTGTTATTTGTGGGATCGCACTAATATGGACAGGATTAAAATGTCTCAAGTCTTGTTTGTTATGTCTGGGGGGTGTTGCACAAAGAGTTGCGATTAATCGCCAGTGAGGAAATATGTGCATCTAAGCCAATCATGTTTGCGCATTTTCTGACTTGCGATTATTAATAACAACTTTGCGATTGATTGCAACTCTTTATGCAACACCCCCCTGATGGAGCAATGTCAGATATCTTTGATCCTAATTCCGCAGTCACACCTTCCTGTTACGCCTCGCTGTAAAAGCCACGTATTGCTATTTTCGTCAAACCCAATGAGAAGGGGCTAATCCCTTGCTATTATGCGTTGATTACGGCATCTACATGACAATACTTGGCAGTCACTGGGTCTCTGCGACACTTACCAGAAGGCAGAACTGACATTTCAAAATCAGTCAGCCCTGTTGACTGACCAGTGTGCATTTGTTACGGATGTGGGTGTGGCAGAAAGCCCAACGTACGTGGCTTTTCGAGGCACGCATATTATGGGGTGTCATAATTTTAAACAAAATTAAATTGATGTCTGTAGGAGTTTTAACCTGTTCAGGACCGACTGATTTTGCTATAACATGTATTGTCCATAGACCCCAGCCCAAGTATTTTTGGGACCAGTCCTGAATGGGTTTTAACAGGATATACAGGGGCGGATCTAGCTTTTTGCTAAGGGGGGGGGGGGTTTGACCCAATGACGATTCGAAACATTTTTTTTTTTTCTATTTTGAACCCCCCGTAAGTGATGTCTTTTTGCTAAGGGGGGGTTTGACCCAATGACGATGCGGAGCATCGTCCACGAGCTGCGAAGCGGCGATTGTTTTTTGCTATTTTGAACCCCCGTAAGTGATGTTTTCCACATCACATTTTCACTTGGCAGCCGAAGGGGGGGGGGGGGGGGTTTAAACCCCCTTCCCCCCGTAGATCCGCCACTGATATATTGTTGACAGTGTGGCCTGTAGTGTTCCAGAGGACAGAAGGGTCCTAGAATAGTAACCCAATGTGTAGTTCCGACTGACATGAACCATGTGACTGGATTATGGTTCAATATGAACCATATATATGTGTCATTTTAACCCTTTATTTTGAGTGAGCGCTATGCCCATGCACGTGTCAATAATGATTTAAATATGTATTTTGATCCATAATGGATGTATGAAAGAAAACCTATCAAAGAGTTGTGTATTCGCTATATTAATGCATAATAATGTGTCTACCCTGTGAGGGGGATTGAAATAAAATCATGATTTTTATTTCAGAAGAATGGTCTAGGTGTTTTTATTTATTATGTTGAATTGGGGATATATCCAAGGCGTGGCAGATTGTGAGTGCGGTCAAGGCCCTCAGACCATGGACCACCTTCTTATAGTTGTGATCTGGTACATGGACTGTGCACAATCCAAGATCTAGCAGAGGCCAACGACGTAGCACTCAGATTTGCCCGCCATTGGCAGGAAGTTGTGTGATGATACAAGGATGATTCATTATGTATACTGTACCTGTATGTTGCGTTTCTAAAGTAGACTCTCACAGACACACACTAACTCACCTACATCCTCACGGACAGTCACCATTTCAGTTACACACACATACAGTACACTTCACCCACACAAACTTGTCGCACCGTCAAGTGAGGAGCTAGGAAAATTACTAGATCACACCGTGGACATGCGTGTATGAATTCACACACCCAACCAAGGACTACTGTGTAGTCAATCTAGGACATGCGCACGGTGTGCTTGAAATTGTGTGCCCTACTGAAGACATACCCAGACGGTGCGTGTTATTATTCCCATAATAACATCAGTCATATGAATGGTAATTGAATAAGCATCCGTTTGCACTAGGCGGGCAAGTGAGGACAGTCCTCGGTTGGAAGTGTGTCCATGGCTGATAAGTAGAATGTCAAATGTGTGTCCTCAATTGGAGGTGTTTACATACCCATACACAGTGCTAAAAAATAGCGCAGGCCCGATGGCCCGGGCCACTCAAATTAGCTATGGGCCACCAAATTTCATTGATCCTAACTTCAACTAGCCCAAATTTGTATATTTTTGTTTGTTTGTGGCCACCCAATTACAATTAAACCAATTAGGAAGAAAAAATGTTATTTCTGACGTGTAAATCTCATTTAGAAACACGCAAGAACTTTGCCAAGCAGAGCGGTTATTTGTTCTTTTCTTTTACATTGATTTTGTTGGGTTTTCTAGGGAGTAGATTATCTGTTTGGGCAATTCAAATGTGAAAATTCCTTATTTGACTTGCCTCAATGGGGAAGTGGAAAAAAGGTGATTGTAGAGGGTTGGGTTAATAGCACGCCAAGGCAAGCAAATATTAAACGCCAACTTAAACACGTGAAGATGTATCCAGGGCTAGACACCAGCACTTGCCCTGGTCAAGTAAAAATGTATGTCGGGCAAGTAAAATGTCATAATTGTACAATTCAAAAGCAAATATACACCAACTTAAACACGTGAAGATGTATCCAGGGCTAGACACAAGCACTTGCCCTGGTCAAGTAAAAATGTATGTCGGGCAAGTAAAATGTCATAAATTGTCTAGTTCACTTGCCCAATCGGGCAACTAAATAATTGTTCAACTACAAGAGAACAATGTAATTTGGTATATGTTAATCCCATCTAGAAGTATTAAAGAGGGCTAGTAAATTTAATATTGGGGCAAGCAAAGTGTGAACATTTACGATTTGACTTGCCCGAAGGGGCCAGTACAGAAACAAGTTACTAGTGTGGAGGCTTGATGTGTCGCTTTATTACAAGTTTATTATGTACTGCTGGGCATACATGTAGAAATATGTAAAACATGCAGTCATCCACATACTTCTAATTCTCATTACTCATAATCTAACAATGTAAATATATATATATAAGCTACATTTTATTTTTCGCATGAAAGATTTAGTGCATTTGAGCATAAATAATTGCATTTATGTGTTTTATTTTCTTATTATTATATGGGATTCGTAGCATGCAATTCCACAATTGGTATAAACGTACGTGTATAAGATACAGCAAATCAAATTTTGTAATACTTTGATTAAATACATCATATATAATAACTAAGGGGGTCAACCAATTACTAACCAGTCAATAACATAAACAAAGATACAACTATAAACTCATCTTATACAATTCTATAATCTCAATTACATAATGTTTGTGATTACAAAAATACATTGTAATTATATTGTGACAACACATTTCATTATCCAAGATAACGTGGGAAAGAGAAGCTCATTGGATGAACAGGGGGAGGGGGGTGTTTCACAAAGATCCCAAGTTGAACTTAACTCCTAAGTTGGACTTAAAAATTATGGAAAGCCGTTAGTTTCTTTGAAACATTATTGAAAAAGTTATTTTAGAAGGCATAAAATGTTGATTCAAATCATAATAATATTTTCTATTATCAAGGAGATTTTATGTTCTTGATGTAACATTTACGTAAGTTTAAAATACTTGCATTCTTGGTTTTTGGTTTGTTTTAATTCCGAAGTTACACATGGCTTTCCATAATAGTTAGGTCCAACTTAGAGTGAAGTTCAACTTTGAATCTTTGTGAAACACCCCCCTGGTCTCAATAAAATGAATTATTCAAAGAAGGAAATAATATATCAATTTTGAAATATCATATGTATCCAATCAACTGGATCAAAGTTTATAATATTTTTAAAATCTTTGCAGAAGAAATCTTCTCTTCAGATGACAAGCAATTATGTGCCTAAACATTCTTTGGCTACCACATAAAGTATCAAATCACTGACAACATTTTAGGAAAATAACTAATTTTCATAAGATAATGGTAAACTAATAATTGAATAAGAAATTTATTTATCATTCATGCACTCTTTGATTAGTACATATTTGTGATATCTACTGTTTGAATTTGTGGGTCCAAGTCTGAAAAATTACCCTTGACATCAAATATTAGAGAAGAAAAAGAGTTAGAAACTAATCAAAACGACGAAAGACATCTTTAATAAATGACATTACAAGTTGATCCAATATTACATGATGATTACATTAGATAAAAGTATATATGAAAACCATAGATCTAGCAACGCTTAAGATAAGTCTATTCAATTACAAAGCTGGTTACGTTTTCTTTGAAAAAATAGACATTTGGAGGACCATCTTAATCCGTGTAAATTGTTTTCATGATTACCATTACCATTACAACGCTAACCAAAAGACTACTACTACATGATTCTGATAATACAACAAACTTTCATTGGTTTGGGGTGTTCAATATAACAAGTTCAAAGCTTCTACCAACCTTATTTGTTAGCTGGCAAGCTAACAGACTTAGAATCAAACGTTTGGCCTGGGGAAGTCAAAGAAGCAATTTGGACCAAGAGGCCTTACCCAGAATTGAATAGAGACATGTGAGTACATTGTCACCCATTTTTACCTCCGCCAAGGAGGTTATGTTTTCGGTCCCGTTTGTTTGTTTGTTTGTTCGTCACCAGTCTCCTGCACACAATTTCACAGATATCTCACACCAATTTTTCGTAGAAGCTTCGTGTTCATCTAGAATAGAACCCATTAAATTTGTAAGGTCAAACGTCAAAGGGCAAGGTCAAGGTCACGCAAACATCAAAATTCGAGTGTTGGTGGAGGTACATGTATGCACTCCCTGAGTGCACTGCGTCTAGTTTATCCAGTGATCGCAGTGCAACAAACCATCCATCGGGAGGGGGCAAAAGCTTGCCAACTAATAAATAAGGTTGGTAGATGCTTTAATCTTGTAACACATCATTCTGAGTATATCATTCTGATTATACACTATAACCAAAGTTTGAATTTGCTGCACCATGATCATTAAAATACAATCTCAACCAAAGTTTTTTACTACAGAGTAAATCTGATTTCACTATTCTAATAGCAAAGTGAAATATTTCCTATAATCGCTAATAACGCGTCTACAAACTAAATATATTTTATGATACACATCATCATAATATCTAATCTCATGACACTCAACAATTTCTGTCTAAATCGGACAATTACAGTAGTACATGATTAAATATTATATAAAAATGTCTTTCAATACATTTTACAACTAAGATTTTCTCAGCTTCACTTTGAAAGTATTTATTAAGCAGCTTGAGTTGAAATAAGAACACAAAAATTAATCAATTCAAAGCCCGGTCACATATCAACGGATAGTGTAAACGGATGCCCAACGAAGAGTCAAATTTCAATCCTTTTGTCTCCGTTCTTGTGTGAAAAGCTCCAAGTGATTTTGGTTGAGTTTTAATACAAAGTTAATGGATCACTTTAATACATGTAGACTATAAACCTCTATATAAACAAAGGGTAGATTTAATGGTTGAAACAATTGGGCTCAGATACCATTCACCATATCCGCGACCCATGATTGTGACTACTTTTAATAGAAAATTCATATTTATTCAAGAATATTAATATGGAAATAGGAATTAACAAGTGTCCATATATGTATGACCTGGGCCCCGTTGCAGAAAGAGATGCAATTGATTGTAAAGTTGCAATTAATTGTAAGTCCAATCATGTGACCAAATGCGCACATCTGATTGGTTCAAATGCACAAATTTTCTGACTTACAAGTAATTGCAACTTTGCAATCGATTGCATCTCTTTCTGCAACGGGACCCTGGAGTTATTTTTGTCTGATGTACTCAAACTTGGGCCAGAATATTAAACACATGCTATGAATTAATTAATTGGTAATTTCATTATAGTGCAGGCTACTACTTTAATATACTAGTACCTTTACATTTATGCTATATTTTCTATTAAATCATATTTCCATATAATTATAGACACACTATTCAATTTCATGAAGATTTGTTGCTTATTTCATAACAGATTGTAGAAAAACATTGACTTGTATCAAAGACATAACACTTACACACATGCCCTTCATAGAAGTTCATGCATAATACACTGGGAGTTTTCTGCTTTGTATCAAAATATTTCCTTTTAGTTTTATTCCATTTTTGTGTACATTTGGAAAAAGGGGGACACACTTGACCCACCGACCATCTGTAGCTAAAGCACTGCTGAAGTGTAACTAATGGTGCATCTTATCTAGCATTTAGAAACATATCTTATACTAATTTTCTTTCGAAGGAAAAGATACAACATACTTTTCAAAAATGCATTATATCATTGAGAACCCACCTACCATCTGAAGCTATAAGACGAGTGCATATATATTCTCTTGCCTATAGCATTTGCAAACATATTTTTGTGCGTATGATACAACAATAGCCGGGTTTTGACGCGCACAAAACGCACAGCTCTGTATAGTTTTAATCATCGATAGTTGTCACGTGGTCGTATGTAAAAATCTGTACGAGTGATTTGATAGGGGTTTTTTTTTCAGGTGAAAAAATATAATACACCTTTCAAAAACAAAATGCATATTAGCACGGACTAAACAAGTGAAAATAAATGCACCCCTGGGGGGTGTTGCATAAAGAGTTGCGATTAATCGCCTAAATGCGCACAATCTGATTGGCTCAAGTGCGCATGTTTTCTGACTTGCCAGTAATCGCAACTCTTCAAGCGACACCCACTGGTCCACTACATTTCAAGCAATACTATGGGGTTCCATAGACGATGGAAAAAAAAAGAAAAACAGAGAAACAACGACATCGACGACAAGACTGAAAGGGGTAGAAAAGACCTCATTTTAAGAGCTGCTTGATCGTTTCATCTTCTGTACATTCTATGTAGGTCTTACCATCGGGTCCGGTGCCCGTCTTGTCTGCATTCTATTGAGAGAGAGAGAGAGAGAGAGAAGGTTAAAAGATTGAACAGGAAGCAAAACAAAACAACATTTGAGGTACAAGAATATCATGACAATTTTTGGTATAGCACATTATGTAGCCCTTGTTGTTGAATCTGCTGCTATGTCAGTGGTTACGTAAACCCGCTTTTGTTAGTGCACGCTCAGATGCGCTCAGATGACGTTTGGTACGGAACCGTTGGAAAACATGGCAGCCTCCAGTGCTCAGCAGTTGATAGTGGTTTCAAAAACATTGATTATTTCCATTATCAGTTAGTGATACCCAAGAGGAAATATACGACTAGAAGTGACAGGAATTCTGCACTTATCAGTAACTGCAAGCGAAAATTACGGCATTTCCTCCCCGTTCAAGTTCAACTATCTTTGTGAAACACCCCCTAGTATAGAAAAAGTACGCACCTGTGATAGGAGATACTTGATACACCGCAGATACCTCGCCTGTCCTTCACTTTCAAAGATGGCCGTCAGCAACACAGAGATGCCGTACTTGTCTTTGGCCTGGTAACAAATGCGAAGAAAGAATATTTGTTTGTTTAGCTGTATAACAGTAGAGTAGAGTACCAAAGTAGTGACATCATATTCTTGTTAATACAGAGCTCAAAATTAGCACAGGCCCAGTGGCCCAGAGCCACTGGGCCTGTGCTAATTTTGAGCTCTGTATTAACAAATGCGAAGAAAAAATATTGTTTGTTTAGCTGTATAACAGTAGAGTAGAGTACCAAAGTAGTGACATCATATTCTTGTTAATACAGAGCTCAAAATTAGCACAGGCCCAGTGGCCCAGGGCCACTACAAATAAGATACGGGACACCAAATGTCATTGATCCTAAATTCCACTGGCCCAAATGGGAAACCAAATATGAGCAACCAAAACAGAAATGTTAATGTTTGTCTTTAGTTTGGGGCCCCTGGATTCAGGTTTCGACCACTAAAATGATTTAAAATCTTGTTTTTGCTTGCCAGAATGGGCAAAAAATGTTTATTTAGAACTAGCATTGCATTATATCACAGTAAAGGTTCTAAACAACTTGTCCTTTGATTCTGGCTTGTGGTAGTGGGTTGGAGCTTGATGATTAACTGCAAGGGAAAAGTTACTAAATCCCTTCAAAGCAGGGAAAAAATGTATACTAATATTTTTATTTCGGGGGCTCCCTATCTAATTTTATGGAAGTTTTCGGGGGCTACTTTTCCAACTTTCGGGGGCTACAAATTTCCAGGGCTCTTTTTTTCAAATTTCAGGGGCTACAATTTAGCTCTAATGCTGTAAGTGATCATCTGATTGGCATTCGATCACGATCCAATAAAAAAATAAAATTAAAAATTTTTTTTTTGGAGGGGGGGGCTCTTTTGGGCATTTCGGGGGCGAATTCGCCTGCCGCCCCCATGTTTTTTTCCCCCTGCTTCAAAGTGATCTAGTATCTTTGTTGAAATGAGCAAAAAGTGATGAATGGTTGATAACATACATGTGCATTTTTGTGATCTGATATGTCCACTTAATAATGTGTGAAAATTTCTCGTTAAATTGATGTTAAATGGCCAAGTAATAGGCGAAAATGCAAAGTGATATTTGCTAACCCATTGTACTGACTTTATTAAAACATAGTTAACTTTCCAGTGGATAATCAACAATCCAAAAACTTCAATCGTAAATATCTTTTTCACTAGACGGATACATGTATATATATTTTTTTTTTTTTTTTTTTTCAATCTGTTCGAACTATTTTCAAAATGAATTAAAACAAGGTATGAGAGAACCACTAAAGTTCTGTATGTCAGTTTGTGGATTTGGACAATGTTACTAGATCCCTTTAAAGTGGACTTCCATATGATTTCAAGCTTCTAATGATTGAAAGGCAGATATTCTAGGTCAATAAACACAATTTTGTATGATAAAAGTATGATTGTGGGTTCTTATAATTGGTTTTGAAATTCTAATGACACAAATTCGCGAGCGAGCTTGTTCTATCCCACAATGCACCAATTTGTGACGTGCGACCCTCACTATGCGCCTATCTATGTTTTTACACTGCAGCGAATGTGTTCTTTTTATCACACCAATACAATGCTCGATCATGAATAGTTTAGTCCACGATGCGCCACTCAACCGTGCCTTTGGGCATTACTGCATTGTTGAACCGTTTGAAAATACTTGCCTGCCCGAAATTGTAACACGTTTGGCTTTCATTGGAAATTGAATAGACACAAAGTCCTGTAAACGTGGTTATTGAATTTGCTGGCTCTGCATGACCGGCTATTATGAATGACACATGCAGTGATCACAATGCAGTGGCACCGGATTCAAGCCTACTCAAGAAATTGAGCAAAGTGAGGGTGCTACGTAAGGGTCTCATGATTGTGTGCGGTAAATTTAATTATTTCCTCAGAGTTAATGACATTAGAAAAATTTCTTAGAAATCAACCAAAGAGAGTCAAATCCTGAAAATATTCAGGCACATCCCTAGATTTATTTCCAATATACTGTATTTTGTTTTAAATCGTCCGGAATTCTCCTTTAAGAAGACAATTGGCAACTCTATACTACAAGGGATCCTTACATCAGGGCTCAACACTATCACTTGCCTGCTTGTCCGGGGCAAGTAAAAATTGGTGCCGGGCAAGTGAAATTTGATACATTGTCTAGTTTGCTTGTCTGATCGGGCAACTAAATCATTGTTTAATAGATACGAGAGAACAATGTGATTTCATGTCTGTAAATCTCATCTAGAAATAGGTGGGCAAGTAAAGTAAAAAAAAGAAAAAATCACAATTCAACTTGCCCGAAGGAGCCAGTAAAGAACAAAGTTAGAGGCTTGCTTACATTGACATCAGCTTTCTTTGCCTCGACCAAATACTGTATGACTTCATCCTGGCCATAGTCTGCTGCGACATGGAGTAACGTCCTGCCGGCCTCAAGCTGATTCACATCAAACTAGATGTAAAAAGAGAACAAGTTTTTTTGTATAAAAGTTACATAACAAGGGTATTTGGCATGAATGAGGGTGTGTATTTAAAAGCATGAGTGCACTATAAAGTAGCACCTGCTGGAATGGTCCCTAGGGAGTGGAGAGAGTGCACAATAAAGTGCGGATGTGTATCCAATGGCCGAGTAGATGCAGGTCCCTCTGGGAGAACAGAGCAAAAGAGCACTGAAGAAGCTAATCTGGATGAAAAAAGACTTTTAAAACATGTAAAACATCTGAGATGGGATGGCACTATAAAGAGGGACAAATAGGCTTTCTTCCAGTCTCTACAAAGAGGTAACAAGTATACCTTGCAATATACCTTGTTGTGGGCATTACAGACACTCCATTGGCTACCAACTGAACAACGCCTTACATATTTAGATTTTGTTTTTTAATTTCTACTGTATACATAGTTCCGCCCACACATACAGCCATTAGCATACCTTTGTACATATATTAACAAGTTGGTCAAATTCTGAGCATAAATTCAGCAAAAGTGATCATAACTGTCCATAAAAATGATACAACTGTTAATATTGGAACTTACCAAAATGGTCCCAAGTTATTCTTAAAATGCGGATGAAAAGGAGAAATTAACATTTTGGGGCAATAAAATCTCTGATCATCTCGGAAGTGTTGCTGCTATCTGAATGACTGCGATGTATTCCCTGCATGCTCCCCACACAGCGTGAGTCACCGTATCCAAAATCGGATACGGTGTGCATGCTCGCAGATGGCAAGTCTGCTTGTTTGGAATTTGGGCCGATAATAATCGGTGTCCTCATGTTGTGGGCATGCTTTCTTAGTTTACTGTGGAAAACAGAGCAGCAGGGAAAAAAATGGAACTTAAATGACAATTCAAACTGCCCGATATATGCGTATCGGCACTCTTACACCTATGTCATATGCAGGATGCAGTAAACCAGCTTGTGAGACTGGCCAAAATCTTTCTAGTTAAAATCTCACCAATTAATCAAACTTAAAGGGATAGTTGAGTTCTGGTAAAGAGAGTACAGTTTTAGTCCAACTGAATTTTACTAACCAAAACCTGCACCATTACATTACATACTAATAGGTATAACTCCACCATGCTCGAAAGGAATGAAACATTACTAATGACTAAGTAAAATGCCTGTTATCATTAAAAAAGAGCAATTAAAACTCAAGTCTAAACCCTCATCGGTTTCAACCACTTTAAATAAAATATTGTGCATATACTGGAAGAAGAAGATGTTTTGTTGAAATAGTTATTAGATAGAGAGATAATCAACAATTTTTGAAAAGAGGAAGTACCAATTCACGGCTGGTTCCAATTATCAAATATATGTGGGGCCCCACAATTATTACAAATGGTTATGTTTATGGATATTTCAGCCGTTTCTAAACCGATTTTGATCAAATAAAGTTTATTCTGTCATTCAAATTGTATGCTCTTTCGAATTTGACACTCAGTTTTTCATTATGATTTATCTCACAAAAAAATTATTTTGTGTAGCGCCCTCTATACCAGAAGTCCAGAACTCAACTATCCCTTTAACATGATGAGAGGTTAGAATTGAAAATAATTGGAAACTTACATGAGCCTTCCAATGTCTTTTTCCAATGTTTTTAAATATCTGATCTATGACTTGAAACTCCAATCCAAGTTTAGAGCTTTCTGGCTGTGCTGCACTCTAACTACAAGTTTAGAACAGTTGTTTACATGTTTAGGCTTGTCTGCCAGCCATTATTATCAAAATGCCAAAGGGATTAAGAGATTTATGTCTGAATGACCAAACTGACAATGGGGTCTGCAACTGTGAATCAATAGACAGATTTTTCCAGTCAACAGCTTTATCTGAAATAAATGAATAAATGAAATGAAAGGGAATTCCGCTAGTTAAACTTGGACAATGAGGGCAGCTTTGAAGTTGGTCTCTTCGCATGGTAAAGGAGCATGGGGTAACCGTTAATGCAGCATATGAATTTAACCCCTTGACTTGCAGGGGTGGCGTATCGGGCAGTTTGATTGAAGGATGGTCGAGAAAACGTCGCAGCCGAGTGCAAGAAACAGTGATAAAAGCTTGAAAATACCGTCAAAAAGAAGAGTCATGTAGTCGATCTCATTACGCAGTTAAAACTAGGAGTGTTTTGGAGGATTAAATTACCAAGTACGATTGGTGAGTTTAATTATAAGTGTTACCATACATTTATAGAAATATATAAAGAATAGGGGAAAATCATGTATAAAGTGTTTTTTTAACCCTTCAAGTTGCCTGTCCTTAACTAGTCTTTTTAGCCTAGCTACGCCGGTATTGCCCCGCAAGGAAGGCGTCAATTGTAGTGTCTATTGCTACTGCTAGAATGACCGAGAGTAAAACTAAAATATTGCTATTAAATGTAACAGAGGCCATGAAAATGATAGATTTGTTGATCTAGTATTTTATGAGTAATGAGCAGATGAATCGTGTGATACGAGTTTCGATGCACATGTTCAATGCCGTACGACCACTAAGCGCGCGCGTCAGATCTGCCGTCTATTCGGCGGGCGCGGTACTTGAATGGAGACCATCGATCGTTCAGAAGTCGCGATACAATACGGAGAGAAGTCGAGGAGGTGCATAAATCACTCATTTTGATGCAGAATGGAGCGAAAAATCATTATTTTTATCCACCCCAAAGTTGTATCACATATTTGTGCGCTCATCGGTGGTAAGTACCGTATCATATGTATCATTTTAAGCACAATTATCGTACACATAAAATGTATAATTCGGGGGCAGTATTAGCTGGACCTAGAACGCCAGCGCGAATCTCTAAGTCTAGAGTTAGAATATAACCTGAATTATCACTCACTCACTGACCAGTCACTGAGCTGATTCAGCTCTATTTCTATTTGATCGAGTCAAGTTGAAATGGGTTTATATTTTCATAGTTCATGATTCTATTAGACCAGCTATTGCAAAATTCAATGTTCACGTATTAAAGGTTTTGTGTACATTGCAGCATATGTGAATTAAAAATAAACGTACAACAACTAAAACCCATCAATCAATTTATGCGGTTCTAAGTCCGGGTTACATAAAAGTCAATACATGGGCACGTACAATACACAATTACTATGTCAGGCTGTGTACTTCCTTCAAAAAATATCGATTTAAACTGGTAATTAATTACGAAAACCTAGCTAACGTGATACTTACATCTAACTCTTTCAGCTTATCAACTTCGCCATTTTGTACCGCCCATTTGACTTCTGCCATTTTATTGGTATTTGGTTACGTGCACGGGAGAAAACTGCTGAGGAGATCGCCGATACCGGAAATGTACTTTTATGTATGTTTCGGTTCGATCTGATCTGCAAACTACTTGTACGTACTTAATTGCGGGTGCCGGACAACTCGGCCAACGGATAACTCGACCCTTACCAACTCGGCCAACGACCCTTACATACTCGGCCAACCCGAGTTGGTAGGGGTCCGGTCTGACATCGGACAACTCGACCCCTTTTATTTTTGTTTAATTTTCGACATTTTAAATATTTTTTTCTAAATAAAAAGTAATAACATGGGAAGAAACGGTCTTCACGGGCATCATGTGTAAATTTTGTTACGGGAAATAAAGTATTTGTGGAGATAATTTGATTTTTGAAAGGTCATACTTCTGGTGGGTTTTTTTCCTCGTCGCCAAGATTTTGTCACGTGATATCCTCCACACTCGAACCCACTCGACAGTCGATTTGTGCCTAATTTTCAATCAATTCGCCTTGAAACAAAATATTTAATAACTGTTCGCTTAAATTGGAGTTTTGTGAGTCTCAAGCTGTTAAATTTTGCTGACATGAACTCTTAAACGTACATTTTCAAGCACAAAACTCTCCTAATCGCGAGTGGGTTCAAGCCCAGTTCGTATGACATCCTCCGCACTCGGCGGTTATTGGTAAGTGACTAAGTCGATTTGTGTCTAATTTTCAATCAATTCGCCTTGAAACAGAATATTTAATAACTGTTCGCTTAAATTGGAGTTTTGTGAGTCTCAAGCTGTTAAAATGTGTTGACATGAACTCTTAAACGTACATTTTCAAGCTCAAAACTCTCCTAATCGCGAGTGGCTTCAATCCCAGTTCGTATGCCGTGCAGTGGCGCCGCGGTGCCCTAAGCTCCAGGGCGGCCTCGCATCGACAAGTCCGCCCGCCGCAGCGGCCTGCCCTTGTTCTGGGACTACGCTACGCTGTGTTCGCAAGTGGGTCGTATTTACCGAGTATTTTTGTATGAATTTCTCTTTTTTTTAGACCAAATTACAGTCCCCTATGCAAAGATTGAACCCCACATTTTCATATTTGATGGACGATTCTTTGGATTTAGTTTCTGGTGGCCATAATAAACAACAAATTGAGCCTGGGTAAGGCCAGTAAAAATTTAACGCCAAGTTCACAACAGACGTGCATAACTTGCCTTGCATGCCCTCATTTTCTAAATTTGTAACAAATTATAATAAATGCATAGAATAGATAGCAAACAAATAAATGGAATTTGTCCGACATTTTGTCCCCCCAGAGTAACCAAGACAACAGTGGCGCGGTGTACCCTGCAAGTGATTGGGGGGGGGGGGGGGGGGGAGCATGTGCCCCCCTCCCATGAAACCTGTAGCTGTGCCACCGCAAGACAATGATGTAGCGTAAGTTCACAACATACGTGCATAACTTGCCTTGCATGCCCTGGCATGGCGGCATGACATGGCCTGTTGCTGCGAATGTGTTTAATAACAAGGAGTGTTAGACTCTGTCTAGTGCAGTGCATGGTTGAGTCATTTTCTACATTTGTAACAAATTATAATAAATGCATAGAATAGATAGCAAACAAATAAATGGAATTTGTCTGACATTTTGTCCCCCCAGAGTAACCAAGACAACAGTGGCGCGGTGTACCCTGCAAGTGATTGGGGGGGGGGGGGGGGGGGGGGCACATGTATCGTGATTTATTGGAGGCAGATGAGATTATGTTCGATTGCTTTTGCAAATTATTTGGGGGAGGGGGCACGGTGGGGGGGGGGAGGGGGCACGGGGGGGAGCATGTGCCCCCTCCCATGAAACCCGTAGCTGTGCCACCCCAAGACAATGACATAGCGTGGGCAGTTGGACGGTGGGCACTGAATTACGAAGAGGGGTACTATGTTGAGAAAGCGAGGCAACCGATTTGGGGGCAGGGCCTTCTTCATGTTGACTATTTTTTGTAATGTTTTGAAAATTAATTTTGTTCATTTTCTCACATTTTGAATTATATCCCACAGATTTGGTAATGTAGTGGCTTGGCGTAGTCAGAGTGATGGGGGCCATATGACTTGTGAGTTATTAATTGTGGGGCCGGGCACAGCCTATTGATGTTTCTCTATATTTTCACAGATAAACAATGAGATTGTTTTATTTTGTTCATTTTCTCACACCCAGATTTGATAATGTGGCGGTCAAGTAACCTAGACAATGACGTAATGTGGAACCAGATTTGGGGCAGTGTACATCAGAGAGGAGGTAATTAGTGATAAGAGCTGGGAGCAGGGTATACTTGACAGTGGCGGATCTACGGGGGGGGGGGGGGGGGTTAGGGGGTTTAACCCCCCCCCCCCCTTGGGCTGCCAAGTGAAAATGTATCAGTGAAAAAAGTGAACAAAAAGTGAAAGTTCAAAATATCAAAAAAATTCGCGGCTCGTGGACGAAAGTTACACAAATCACTTACGGGGGTTCAAAATAGCCAAAAAAATTCGGGAAAAAAGGTGAAACAAAATCACTTACGGGGGTTCAAAACAGCAAACAAAAATTCGCGGCTCGTGGACGATGCTCCGATAATGAGCATTACATGACCTTTCCCTAATCTTAGATTTATGATAAATGGGCAATTCCACGGTAACGGAAGGACATTCAGACGCAATTTTTGAAATTTAATCATATAATTCCAGGATCCTGCTTATGATTCATCATTGTAAATAACATTTCTGAGACTCTTGGTGGGACACCTTTGATTTCCTTTTCATTTTTTTTTTTTTTTACATTACGTTTATTAGATATGGACACTAATGAGGCCGGTAACGGAAGGACGGCAAAATGGACATGGATTTTCAAGTTCTTTAGTTATGATCCAATCTCTGTGAAGTTTCAAATGCTATCATGTTATATTGGCTCATAGTCCATTCCCTAATGTTCAAAGAGTATTACTACATTTATTTGAAAAAAATATGTCTATTGGTATATGCATGTCAGTAAAGCATGCAGATGCGCAACTCCAGCTGGGGTCGCCTACTTTCCAACAATAACCCTTCCTCCTTGCATGTCCCCTCGCATGTGTATCCCTTTCTGCTTGCTCTTTCTATCGCCTCTCCTCCCCTTGTTGTATGTACTGGTAGCATCCCATCAGTCTACCTTTCCATAATCGCCTCTCTGCTTGTAACTCAACCCCTACCTCCCCGCGGTACTGGCTGGATATCTTGGGCTTTGCGGCCTGAGAAACCAACAGGGGCTCTGGGTAGGGAAGGAAAACCCGAACAAACCACAAGGTGGAGGGCGGTGGCCTCTGCCTTGCTACAGCGGAACATCTTAGCTGCACCCGGCTGGGAATTCAGTGGCCGCGTGCCCAGTTTGTATCCAGGTCACACCCCTACGAGAATCTATCATGAAAGTTTTCCCCCCGTTACGGCCCCGAGTCCCGGTGGCTGCTTGCTGGCAGCAGAGTGGCAGGGGTGCGAAGAATCTGCCGGATGATTTGCTGCCAATTCCACAGGTACACAACGGAGCAGCGGAGAAACCAGCGAAGCAGAGAACGTCGACAGAAGAGAACACCACAAAGAAGAAGAAGAAGAAGAGCAACGGAAAAGGAGAAACGGCAACACCAAACAGCGCAAGTATACAGGAAAAGACTTACCACCGACCACGAACAAATAAAACACCTGACATGACTAAAGAAACCACCTCACAGTCTTCTTACAACACAAGGAAACCCGGTATGCTGAATATTGGAACCTGGAATGTGAGAACACTGAAGAAAATAGGACACTGGGATGTACTCCTTGAAGAAGCTAAGAGATTTGGCCTGGATATTCTGGGCTTGTGTGAGACACACCTGACTGGCACAGAGACGCTTATAAATAAAGGGGAGTACTCAATCCTTCTATCAAGCAGGACAGATAACATTAGCCGGGAGGGAGTCGGCATCATGATTTCCCAACATATACTGCAATGCTTGGTGAGCTACGAAGCAGTCTCATCAAGGATTATCACAGCGAAATTCAAAATGAAGGAAGGGATCATCAATATCATCCAGGTTTACGCCCCTACATCTGCACATAGTGAACAGGAGAGTGATCTTTTCTATGATGCACTGCAGCTGCATATACAAAAGGTCCCTAAGAAGGAGAATATAATCGTGATGGGCGACCTCAATGCGAAAGTAGGAGCAGACCACGGAGTATGGGCGCCAACTTTAGGCAAGTACGGATTAGGCAAGATCAACAGCAGAGGGGAGAAGCTTCTGGAGTTCTGCATGTTGCACAGAATGGCAGTGTGTAACACCTACTTCCAGCACAAAGAATGCAGAAGGGCAACATGGACATCACCGTGTGGCCACTACAGAAACCAGATTGATTTCATCATTACCAAACTAGATAATATACAAATCTTCCAGAACTGCAGGTCATACTGCTCAGCGGACATTGGGTCAGACCACAACCTGGTATTAGCGAATGTGAAGTTCTCACCTACAAAGACCAAGAAAATGAAGAGCCTCCCAAGAAACTATGATGTTAGTAGATTCACTGACCCCAACATTGTAGAAGCCTTCAAAGCCAGGATAGGAGGTGCCTTTGAGCCACTACTTCTGCTCCAGGACACAGATGTGGATGGGCTGTGGAAGAAGTTCAGGGACATCACGAATGACATCACCGAAGAAGTAGTTGGCTTCAAAAGATCCAAGCAAGTCAAGGGTCTCCCAGAAGAGGTTCGCAAGGCTTGTGAACACAGGAGGAAGGCAAGAATCCTCAAGCTGAACGAGCCCTCGGTCCGGAACAAGAAAGCTTACAATAAACTAAACAAGACTGTCAAGTATGAAGTGAAGAAGTGGAAGAAGAAACTTCTCGACACTGAAGTGGAAGAAATGGAAATCGCTCACTCAAAGAACAACAGCCACGAGCTCTTCAAGAAGGTGAAGAAACTTGCTGGTGAAAGAGACAAGATGCAACCTGCAGCGAAGAACAAAGAAGGCATCTTAAAAACGGCTCCCACAGAGGTGTTGAATTGCTGGGAAGAACACTTTAGCTCTCACCTGAACATGCAATTTCCAAGAGATGAAAATGTTCTTCACGCCATACCTGACCCTCAACCTACAGACACCCCTAGTGAACCCTTCACAATCGGAGAAGTACAAGCAGCAATTAAACAGCTGAAAAACAACAAGGCCTGCGGCTGGGATAAAATCGCTGCAGAAACCCTGAAGGCTGGTGGTCTAGCAATGAGACAACTCCTGCTTCACATTATCAACACGGCATGGTCGGAAGGTAAAACACCAGAGGACTGGAGCAAAGGTCTCATCACTCCAGTGTTCAAGAAAGGAGACAAACTAGATCCAGCGAACTACAGGGCCATCACTCTACTCTCCATACCTGGGAAAGTGTTCTGTAGAATGGTCCTCACGAGAATTCAAGGAACCATAGACAATTACCTGGCAGAGGAACAATGTGGATTTAGAAGTTCCAGAGGCACCACAGATGCTGTGTTTATCGTTCGACAAATCTTCGAAAAAGCCAGAGAAAGACGGGTACCAATCCACTGGAACTTTGTCGACTTTAAGGCAGCTTTTGACACCATATGGAGGGAAGCTCTCTGGAAATGTCTGCGTTCCATTGGTGTGGACAAGTCCATGGCTGACCTCATTGAAAACATGTACAAACAAACCAAGTGCTCTGTCATGGTGAATGGAAAGATAACCGAATGGTTTGAAGTCACAACTGGTGTCCGTCAAGGCTGCCTCCTCTCTCCAAGTCTCTTCAACCTATTCCTGGAATTTGTGATGAAGGACGTTCAAAAGCTGGATGGTGGAGTACAGATGGGTAACATGCGGGTAAACAACATCCGATATGCAGACGACACCACTCTCATGGAACTGGTATTTGAGAAACTCCAAGTCTCAACAAGTGAATTGGAGAAAGCATGCAGTAAATGGGGCATGAAAATTAATACTGCAAAATGTAAAATCATGACCGAGGACCATCGACAGATCTCTCTAAACAACACCAACATTGAGAAAGTGGACAAGTTTGTATTCCTTGGTAGCATAGTTCCTAACATAGAAGAAGATGTGAAAAGGAGAGTAAGACTGGCAGCCTGGTCATTTGGAAGGCTAAAAAGTACCATCTGGTCCAACCAAGACATATCAAGAACGCTTAAAGTTAGAATCTACAGAGCCCTCATCCTCCCTATTGCTACATATGGAGCGGAATCATGGACTCTGCGTAAATCAGACAGAAAGAAACTTGAGGTTTTTGAAATGAGGTGTCTCCGGACCATCCTGGGAGTTCACCTAATGGACAGGGTGAGAAATGAAGAAATCCGACAAAGGCTAAGCATCACAAACACCATCTGTGAAGAGATAACAAAGCGACGCTTGAAATGGTTTGGGCATGTTGTCCGCATGCCGCATCACCGCCTACCATACCAAGCATACAAAAATGACTTTGACGCACGTAGACCCCCGGGACGCCCTCCTACGAGATGGAGAGACCAAGCCCAGAGCGACGTGGGACTACCTTTACACGAGGCAGAGCTCATAGCCCAGAACAGACCTGAGTGGAACAGAATCTCTCGTAGGGGAGCGAAGGGACACACCGTCCTGTGCACCTAAGTCAGTAAGTCATATTAATTACAAGAAGTTAATTGCTTCACTGTTCGGTAACGGAAGGACAGTAACAGAAGGACAGAGTTTTTGATTCATTAAAAATATACTTTAGGGCTCTCAAAAAAATGAAATTTTAATGTGAACACATATTGTGATATCCAATCATCCAATTTGGTACCTTAAAACAGAAATATTATAGAAAGGAATGCAAAAAATGAAGAAAATCTAGAAATAGGCACTGTGTAGTCCCATGTGTATGTGTTCATGTATGGTGTCTATCCTATCAGGAGACGCCCAATATTTTTTTTAATCATGTAAACTGAAAGACATCATTATGTGATCATAATTTATGAAAAAATAATCCAGAAAAAATAAACAAGATCAGAAATAATCCTCATTTGATTTTTCCACTTTTAGCTCATTTGGCGTGGAATTGCCCTTATATTAAAATTACACATTTTGGGGCCGATAACAGTTGTCCATATTTGTCATGGAAGTATGAATTTTTCGTCAGGTGCATGTACCCCCCCCCCCCCCCCCCCCCCCCCCCCGTCCCCTGTAACTGCCCTTTCTGATTGGGGGAGACGTGATTGATTGGGGGCACACTCTTTGTAATAATGTATTTAAAAAAAGATTTCCTCATGTTCCCCATAGTTCATCCCCTTTATTCATTCCAACACTTATGTGATCAAATAAGGGACTGACACCACCCCCCCCCCCCCACCCCCCACCCCACGCACACACGCCCACACACACTCACACACATATCGACCTAGAACGCTAGCGCTCCGCTAACTAGAGTTAGGTGGAGAGCAGCTTATTCATGCGCTTTCATGCACACATACATCTGCAAAAATATAGATAAGACAAACAATCATATTAATCTATGCTATTTCATTCTTTTAATGAAATTAAACTCCACTTGAAAAACATATACATTAACTAATAATTATACCTGACTAAGTGCCATAGGGCAATTGTTAAATATGCTACATGTATTGTAAAAATATGAATGAATCTTTGTTTACAATTAAATAGAAATATAAAACTGAACGATGAGAAATTTGTGTACAAAACATATGGGGAGTTGTCCACAAACCTATTGAAGTTGCCGATTTGAGTACCCCAAATGGACATCTTAAATGAGTCATAACTTGCTTACTGTTCTTGTTCCTTGACCAATTTTGTTGAATTTGTTCTAATTTCCAGTGATTTTTCCTTCCATCTCAGATTTAGGTCGGTTGCCATGGTGAT
>JBAMJV010008656.1:0-33807 GCA_037951105.1 Echinarachnius parma
CCTCACATTGGAAGGCACACGCTCTACCAATCTTGCCACACCGTCTTGCTCTGTCATCCTTCTCCAGCTTGGGCGGATCCCGTCTGTCGTCGTCTTCTATCTGCTAGCTAGCTCCGCAAATCCAGGCTGCTTGATGAGCTGAAATATAATACATAACATGAAAATAAAAAATAGAGTATACTTAGTCTTGTTACCTAAACTATATTCAATGACACACAGTTTCATCATTCAGAATAATTATTTTGTTCCCACAGTCAATGTCTTGGACATACCTATCACCTTGAAATGTCACAGTACAAGCTGTCACAGCTCTAGATAAAAATAATACTAATTAAAACCATTTGTTTTGGTCACATCACAGGCTATCCAATCCATGCTCACCTGCAAACTGGAATGTTCAAGAGATAAGTAATCAATTACATTTTATAAACCAGCATTCTATTTTAAACGAGCCCAAAGAGACGAATTAAGTCATGTACATGTTAGCCCGTTGACTTTGTAAAGAATGCCATACTAATAAAACATTTTAATTTTGAGCAACAAAATCATTTTTAAAATTATCTTTTAGCAAGTGACCTACTTAACCCATAATTATTTCATGCTAACTGAACTACAAACTAACGTCATAAGTATCAAAGAAAAATAAAAGCTTCAATATTTGTTTAAAAAAGCATTTTGTGTAAGATCGTCAAGTTCTCACCTATCCCATTGCTGTGGCTTGGCCTGGGGGCAACACCAGTGGCTCGACAGCTTACTCCAAGGCAAATGGCTCCAGCATGTCCTCCTCTCTCTTTCGCTTTCCTCCTTTCATCAGCCTGTCCATTCTGGTGATTTCTTCTGTGATTATTCTGCCTCTCTCCCACTTGTTGTTATGACTATATGGCTGTATACCACTGTGGAATTGTACAGTAAAAGAGTGCAAATTACCACATAAATTTGAACACATGACTGAGACTGCATCAGTGCATGGACTCACAGGAGCTAGGAGGCTAATTTTGTAATTTGGTCCTCCATAATATTTAATGTTATACGATATTACCTGCCAGTAAATTCTCATGCATTGAGAACATACACATTTTGGCGCTAATGTGGTTGCGTACCCTTTGTTTTTTCTTTCTTTTCCAACGCCTTATTTGTCTTTAAACTCAACTAAATTAGTTTTACTCACTGCGCTTTGTCCTTATCCCTCAATGGTCTGTTGTAATATTTTGGTCAACATTTAAGCCCTTTTTTGGCAACTTTAATCGATGGCTTTGAAAGCGTCGCGGCACCAGCTTCGCGGTCGCAAAAATCGAAATAGCAGGACTTCACGGGCGCAGGAGTAGTACTCTCTCCACGTTCATGTCACCGGTAGCTAACGGCATAGCTGCTCGCGAAGTCCCGCTATTTCAATTTTTGCGACCGCAAAGCTAGTGCCGTTGCGGCAAAAACCCATTGATTAAAGTCGCCCAAAAGAGGGCTTAAATGTTGACCAAAATATTACAACAGACCATCGAGGGATAAGGTCAAAGTGCAGTGAGTAATATAATATAATACAAACTAATTTAGTTGAGTTTAAAGACGAATGAAGCGTTGGAAAAAACCCAAAAAAGGAGTACGAAACCACATAAGCGCCCAAATTTCATCTTTGCATTGCCCTTGATGGCCATGGCATGTATACCTTTTTTAAAATTTTGTATTTCAGTTTTGCTTTAAAAGTTTAACTTATTTTTTACACATATTCATAAGACAATTTGTCATACATGTATTTGGCAAATATTTGAAAGATAGACCATATATCAAATACAACATCTACAAATAATTAATTAAAACAGGTTTCATAGATGTCTCTGATGTTCAGGTACAATTTTTCCTATTCCCATATAAAAATGAGTTCACAAATCACAGAAACAGTTTCGAGTTTGGAAATGGTATATGGATACTATGTACTAACATGGATTTCAACACATGGGGTAACATTGTAATAATATACGTTGCGAATCTGCATTCGAGATACCATTATGCTAGCATAATGACGATTCTATACAAAATGAGCAACAGTTAAGATCATTACATAGCAACATAATAAGGTAAGTTTACACTACATATCAATGCCGATTAATTTATCTTTGTAAAAGGTGTAAAATGTGTACTTACCGCTCACCACTCGAAGCAGGCTAGGACTGGATAGATTTGTCTGCCGCGTCTCATATCATAATAACAAGCCAAATTCCGCGGGAAATACGCTGAATTTCGCGGTAATGGGTCGTTGTCTTTATCCCAGCCGTGTTGAATTATGTTTTAAATGGCATTTTCTAAAGAAATCGAGCGCAAGTCAAATGCACTTACGGTTGAATTTAAACCTCCTTTCTGCAACGGACATTTGAAATTGATATAAACTAACGACTCAATAAATCGACTGTAAAGTTACGACCGATATTCTTTCTGCAACGGGGCCATAGCCCTATACCCTACGACAAATCCAAAAAAGCTATGACATCTGAAAATGGCTGCACACATGATGTTGTTAGTGAGCAGGATCGGTCAAGAAATACAAAAAAAAAACTATGGCTCTTTGGAAATAGGCATCTAATTTTCTCTAAATATAGGTTGATCTCAAACCTATGTTATGTAGAATACATTGATACACAACATATCATGATTTTGGGAATGGAAAAGTGTGCATATGAAGAAAATATTTTATCAGAGTTCGTTGCAAATTTGAGTTCACCATATACCTTCCAAGAGCCAGTTTCATTGTATCTTGCCAGATAATGCTCTAATTTTTAGAGATTTTTCCTCCTAATCTCTTAGAGCTTATGAAAGCAATGTTTTGCTTGGGTTTCATTGTCCTATAACTATTCATTTGAGGTAGGCTGACAATTATAGTATACAAGACGATTCTTTATCCTCTTTGATGTGGTCAGCTTTTAGTGAGGCCAAATATCGGGGAAATGTGGTGTGTGATAGGTTGTATGTGTTGTTGATGCAAACGGGTGCGGTTCGTTATTCCGAAGGTTCGTTATTCCGAAGGTTCGTTATTCCGAACACGTAAATTTCCTATACCTGAGTGTTCGTTAATCCGAAAATGAAATAGGGTTCGTTAATCCGAACATTTGTTGCATTATTCCGAAGGTTCGTTATTCCGAAGGTTCGTTATTCCTAAAATGAAATTGGGTTCGTTATTCCGAAGGTTCGTTATTCCGAAGGTCCGTTATTCCGAGGGTTCGTTATTCCGAAGGTTCGCTATTCCTAATATGAAATCGGGTTCGTTAATCCGAAAATGAATTTGGGTTTGTTATAATGCTATAATTTCATATAAAGAGATAAAATAAACTTAAATGTTTGATTGGAGGGAAAGGGGGAGGGGTATGCTTAATGCAGGCTGTAAATTAAATAAACAAAACACAAACTATAGTATTATATTTAATTTTCGGAATAACGAACCCGATTTTATTTTCGGATCAACGAACCTTCGGAATAACGAACCTTCGGAATAACGAACCTTCGGAATAACGAACCCGATTTTATTTTCGGATCAACGAACCTTCGGAATAACGAACCTTCGGAATAACGAACCTTCGGAATAACGAACCTTCGGAATAACTGAACCTTCGGAATAACGAACCTTCGGAATAACGGACTGTAACCGATGCAAACACATACGGTGGTCACCAGCACCCAATACAAGGTTCACTAATAGAAATAATACAGTACAACGATTGAATAAAAGGAATGTCCACACAAGTGATATAGAATTTGGTTGACGTCATTATTAAAGTGTATAAAACAAATGTCCAAAAGATGTATTGCACGTGAATAATTAAAGTCCATGGTAATTAATTTGAGCATTCAGTTGGCCTGAATGAAATGCGTGTCCGCGGAAGAGATGAGAACGAGAGTTCGATGATGATGAAGGTGATGAACGCGAAGACGCGTGAAGAGAAGGCCGATATATCATTTCAGTCCCATGGATGAACCAGCACACACGATGTGGAGCGAAGGCGTGGCGATGACTCCGACGTGTGCCGTGGAGAGATGAGCGAGGCCTGGAAGTCTGAAGGTGTGGTGCTTACACGTGTCCATGTAGACAAAAACGAAAATGGCGATCAAAAGAATTGTAGGAAGTTTTGCATGCAGAAAAGTGTCATCTCTGCGAGAGGAGAAAGATTTATAAAAGGTCCGAATAGCTCGGTGGATGAAGAGGTTGATGAAAAGGTGATGGCTTAACGCCCCATGTTGGTCGGCGGACTCTCCCCTATTATAGGTGTGTGAGTGAGGCATGGATTGTAGCCCCGTTTACAATCCATGGTTGTCGATGCCCATGTGAGTCAGATGGTAACTGCACATGGTGATGTCAAAGAGGAGGTAGAAGGCAAAGGTGTTCTTTGGATGAGCGGTAGAAAGAGAGTAGTGATGTTTTGCCAAAAGTCAATGTTCCTGACATGAAGAGAGCTTGGAACAAAGAGACAGTTATCTGGGCGAAAGTAAACGCTAGGCCAGAGTAAGGTAGTGGTTCCAAGTTGTTTTGTTAACATCGGTCTAGCTTTTACCAAGCTGGTATCGATGGTTTGTTGTACATGTATGGCTAGTCTGATGTTCAGACTGTGAAGCGAGTCCCTATAAGCTCATCCCATCCAGTTATGAGGTTGCACAGCAGTGGCCAGTATCTGCAGATGAAGAAAAAATAAACAAAATAGTGCCCATTAAATGCAATCAGCAGACAAAGGAAAGAGCGAGCTCAACATTTTGCATGTTAACTATGCAATTCATAAAGATATCACCCTGCCGCTTTATTAATTTTAGTCTAGCATATCTTGGAAGACTGTATGGAATGATCAAGTAAACTGCTAATGACCTTGGATATTATCCAAGAAATTGCTCATTATCATAATCTCCTACAGTTCACAATATTTTTTTCATAGAATAAATTATGAAAAAT
This sequence comes from Echinarachnius parma, assembly GCA_037951105.1. Classification (NCBI taxonomy): domain Eukaryota; kingdom Metazoa; phylum Echinodermata; class Echinoidea; order Clypeasteroida; family Echinarachniidae; genus Echinarachnius; species Echinarachnius parma. Next base: position 4,922 of record JBAMJV010008656.1, read on the forward strand.
TACTTTAAACACTGTAATTAAATATAGGCAAATAATTTGTGGACACTTGTCAATGATTGGTTTAACTAAAAATAATTATTATTAAACAAAATAACAAACAAGCTACAAAATAAAAAATTTAACAACAGAAAAAGCAAATAAGGAACAGGGTTGTATAAAGTGAATGATAATCTTTGTTAAATTCAACTATGATTTAACCAGGGGCGTCGATCCGTTTTTGATATTGGGGGGGCGAAATTTGAAGAAGAAAAATCCAGAGTGACCACTGAGACCGAGCGGGGGAGGGTGTGGGAGGGGGAGACCCCCTCCCACCTTGGGAGCTTTTGTATTTTGGGGCGTGAAATTGTGCAATTTGGTGCACACCTGAGACAGAAATTTTACGTAATATGAAGTATATAAGTATGGAACCAAACATACATTATGACAAAGGGAGGTGGACAATCTTCACCACTTTCAAATGTTGGGGGACATGATAATTATTCCAATATGATTTACGTTCAGCGCGTATGGACCGAATTGACTGAAAGTTATATTTCAGATTATTTTATCTTCTGTGAAGGTGGGCTAAGTTTCCGTAACCGAATACGTGTATAGATGAGGGTTTAAATAACTTCGTTTGAGGTGTGCGTTTGAGAAAAAAATTACACTGCCCAACACATTTCGAAATATGAGTTCCCGCAACCCAAATGAAACTGTATGCGCGCGAAGCGCGCCGCAAAAACGAGATTTACAGTCCTTTTCAAACTAGAAAACGGCTATTTTTAAGATAAATTATTGATAAATGTGTCTTACCCCTCTTTGGCATTATAGCACTTGATTTTTTTCTTCCTCATTTTCGGAATTATTGGGGGGGCAAAATGATATGTTCGCCCCCCCCCCCCAAATATTTTCATTGGGGGGGCGACCGCCCCCCCTGCCCCCCCAGGATCGACGCCCCTGGATTTAACCAACATTACTTGGGGGCTGAGGCATTCACATTTCTCTGTACAGGGAAACCCTGTTAGTCGGGTAGTCGGGACTTTCAAATTTACCTGGTTATAAACGGCCAAATTAATAACAAACATTTAAATGAACGTCTGGGACTAGGCAATAGAGAACATGTATTTGTACATGTTCAGCATAGCATTTTAATCCTGTTATCTGACACAAATTGTAAGCTTATAGAATAAAATCGTGTATTGTATTAACTAAAATACAAAAGTTTAGAATAACATAAGTGTCAAATGTCTCTCTAATAATGTACCTCTACACCTTTTCGAAGACTGTCCTTCTGAAGTTCAACATACATGCGTGCCTGGATGGACCTGCAAGTTGCGATGACTGGTCTTTATGACAGATCAACGTGATGTGCCCAGAATCTCAGCATTTCTAATTTTAAAAAGAAATTAAAAAAGGAGATATTATATTTAAATCAAAAGCCAATGCGGTATCATAATTATATTCAATATGCATAATGCAGGAAGAAATATGGGAGAGGAGAGGGGAACAAAGGGCTCTTTAGCTCCCCCAAATACCAAAAAGAGCCCTTATAAATTTACATAATTTTGGAAAACAATTCTAGCATGCTCTCTTCATGAAGGCTTGCTTGAAAAGTAACCCTTGGCAAATAAATGTAAATGGTCTGACTTAAGATACATAACACAACAAATGAATTATGAAATATCCAACAATGACTGTTCACAGGTAATCTCTGCTGTTTGTACCATCATCTAATATATGGAAATATCCAGGTATGTTATCATTTAAATGTATGACTGTGATGTAAATGTAAAACATTTAATTTTTAATTCTTACCAAAGATTGGGGCCAAGAAAGTGGGCTGGGAAGTTGGGCCTGATGAACAGAGAGAGGTACATGATGTATGATCTTGGATCAGAACTTCCAATGGCCAGCAATTCAGCCACTATCAAGCTTGTATTTCTGTCAAGAAAAAAATACAAATGTTACACTTACAATGTTAACATTAATAACCAGAACGTCAATGACGTAGCGCTCATCCGGCATCTCGCAACATCAAATATCGCAAATGTCATGTGGTACACTTTTCAACTGGTCAAAAAATAAAAATATGATGCCCTGGAAGGGACATAAAAATTAATTTAAAAAAAAATAGAGTGAAAAAAATATAAATTTGATGCCCCAGAAGGGACATAAAAAAAAAAAATAATAAAAAAAATAAAATAAAATAAATTAAAACAAATAAATAAATAAATAAATAATAAAAATAAATAAATAAATAAATAAATAAATAAATAAATAAAAAATTACCATAATTAATTAATGGAGACAAATTTCAAAATTCTGTGTAGAAGTTTAGTGTACCAAAGTTAGCTCTACCAGATAAAGCAAACCAAATCAAAATCGGTCGAGAAATGAAGGAGAAGAAGCATTTTTTGTGATTTTTTGGAATAAATTTGCATAAATTACCATAATTAATTAATGGAGAAAAATTTCAAAATTCTGTGTAGAAGTTTAGTGTACCAAAGTTAGCTCTACCAGATAAAGCAAACCAAATCAAAATCGGTCAAGAAATGAAGGAGAAGAAGCATTTTTTGTGATTTCGAATAAATTTGCATAAATTAGCATATATAATGAAGTTCACGATTCTGTGTAGAAGTTTTAAATCCCCCTCCTAGCCCTATCTTATGAAACAATCAGAATCAAAATCGGTTGAAAAATAACGAAGAAGAAGCATTTTGAAAACTGTGGACGGACGGACGGACGACGGACGCCACGCCATGGCATAAGCTCATCGGGCCCTTCGGGCCGGATGAGCTAAAAATGGGCAGTTACGTATATTTTCAGTCAAATATCAATATCTGTAATACATAAATAGATAAATCTATACACAATCAGATGAATCAAACAAAATACAAGTTATGTTCTGCATGTCAAGTGCAATGATTAATGTTATAATTTGATTTAGTTCCAAGTAGCATAGTTCTGTAAGAATGGATGGACAGATCTACAAAGAAAAAGTTAAACAAGTTAAATATCTAATGTCCAATGTACAGATGTTGTAGAAGACATTCCATGCCCAATAAACTTCCTTTAACTTAAATCAATTTTTGTGCAGGCAAGCTTAAAAAGTAGTCCCTGATATACATATCATTGTTTTCCCTGCTTACCTGTGGCCGATCTGCTCTCCCAAATATGTCATCATAATTTTCGCTGACAAAATTAGCAAGAATCTTGATATCTTCTGTAGAAAGATTTGATTTTCGGCTTGATTCCTGTAAATTGAATGAGATAATAGAACAATAAAAATACACATCAGAATTTCAATAATTTATGACTGAAATAAAACTAGCATTGTATGTTGTCTAATGATCATATAGAATCTCAAATAGGAATTAAATGTGTACTAGTACTTCCGTCTACTACTAGTACTACTTCAACTTGTACGTTATTTTAGGATTTAGTGTATTGAATTAGTTTTGTTCGCTTACTTCAGTCAACGCATCAAGCTAGTTGTGTATGACTATCCTGCATGGGAGTGCACACGCACTCGCGGTTTTTTTAAAGTGACAAACTGTCACTGGTATATAATCTCAACTACCTGGGGAGCATACTAGCCGTGCGCGTACTGCCACTGATATGATAGTGCAAAGGCTAATTAACACAACGTCACAAGTCGCGATACGACTTGGAGAGAAGTCGAGGTGGTGCAGAAATCACGTATTTTGATTTGGAATGGAGCGAAAAATTGTCATTTTTATCTAGCGCCAAGTTACACTTTACATCACATAACAATTAACATTGTGCATTAGGCCCCACCACTGCATGCTATACCATTATAACATATAAACCTAACCCTTATTTAGTGGCTATACTCGTGGCATATCAATTTATAATAATATTAAAATGATTAATTATTAGCATAATTTAGGCTGGCGTTCTGCAAACTCACGACAGCGACACAAAGGTCAAAGTCTTTGACAAGGGCAAGGCTTGTAATTGTAGACCAGAGACAGTCTACCATATCATGGCTGCAAGTTATGACAAAGAAAGGTGTTAAATTTTAGAGTTTAGTCTTACTCGAGTAAGATCAAGGGCAAGGACAAGGTCAAGGAGTGAAGGAGGTTTAATGTTATTTCGCGTTTATAGCCAGGGAGACGGGGTTTTGGACATAGTAGCCACCGCAGAGTTTCGGCGGGGTGCGATCTCGATAACCGCTCTAGTGCAATTCACGCAATAATTCTCGTGAAACAAATCGAAGGGTTTCATTGAAATATAACAATTTTCTACATAGTTTGTCAACAAATAATATGTAAGGTTGATAACAATGACATATAATAGCTGAATAACATAGCATGCAAACTCACAATCACACATTAAACACAAAATAAGATAAAAACTTACGGCCATCATTTGGTTCTTGCAGGCTTCTTGCTGTATTGGCAGATTATAGATTCAGGCTCGTCCATAATTAGATTAAAACAATTATTTTCGATGACAAGTTGTCATGAGCTTCGTGAAACGCATTTTTATGGACGATGACAACTTGTCATGATGACAATTGAAATTTGTCATGATGACAAATTTGTCATGATGACAAATAATTTCTTTGTGAAACACCCTCCGGATGCGATGTATGGTACACTTACGTACACATAATATGGTCCACATAATGCACCTGGAACATTTCCGGGCCTACTATAGGTCCATGCATTGCATAATACACACATTCCTTACTGTCGCGCCCGGTCCGCATAATGCACGTATAGAACATTTCCGGTCCCTGAAAGTACGGTCTAAATTGTGCCCGCGACCGGTCCCTGAAATTCACCGTTGGTGCGTATGTGTGTGTGTGTGTGTGTGTGTGTGTGTGTGTGTGTGTGTGTGTTTTGAGTCGGGCCCAGGGCCGGATGTTTGTATTCAATTCAACTGCATATGCCCAAATTGCCGTGGTTATAACTTAAGGCTGGGTCAGTTTTGAGCCCTTTGCCCCATTTTGAGGGAATGTACGTCACCTGCGCCAGCGGAGCGCCAGACCAGGCTACGCCGGAAGGTTCGGCTTGCTGTGCGCGATCAAGGAGCTACCATAGCACTACGGCCCGGCCCAGAATTCTACCAGGCTACGGTAGGCCCAGCTAGCTTCAGCCGCGCCCTGGCCGCGCGCGCGCGCGCCCGCGCTCGGTAACAGTGCATGCAGCTGAAGCGCTTGGGCCTGGGCACCATATATGATTGTCTCGCGATTGGGATCCATTTGTGCTATAAATAATGCTGATTGATGGATCCTAACTTTTCATTCCGACAAGCTGTGCCTGGTAAGTAAATCCAATATTCCAATACAATCGCAACATGTGTTGCTTGGTCGATTAAAGTAAATTACCAATTTGTCAATGACAATGTCAATGGCAGTAGACCAGTAGTCAGTAGTATAGTATACTATAGATAGTAGACACTGCACTAGTAGTATGAGGGGGCATCAAACTTCGCGCAGTTAACTTCTAACACAACATTTCGACAAGAAATATACTGATTTGTATAATGATTCTAATACCAGTTTATTCAGAATATTCTGTAGTATATTAAACATGTTTTGGTTTTAAGATCACTCAATTTAAATGACTTATTTCGGCCTGTTATTGAAACCCTTCCATTTTTAGTGACAAAAAGAGGGGATCAAACTACGCGCATCAGTTTTCCAATTCATTTGTACGCGCATTTGAAAGGCCATTGTAGCTGTCATTATTTAGCATTTTCATTCGCGCACAGAACAAAGGGGGATAAAACTTTGCGCGTTTGTATGCATACATAATGGTGTGGAGCTGGCAAGTTAACAGCGCGAAATATAACTGCGCCAAGTTTGATGCCGCGCGAAGTTTGATGCCCCACCCATAATGATGCAGTCTATCACAGTATTAACCTATCCAGGCTCTACGCACAGCGCTGATCAGTTATCACAGTATTAGTATCAGTACCCCAATTACCATAATGATACGTCAGTCGATCTTTGCTTTACTATATTTAGCTTGGCCTTGGGTCTCGGGTTGGCCCTGGCCTGGGGCCATACCTGTTCTGGCCCGGTGTGAGCTGCGCTGCGCTGCATGTATAGGACTAGGAGGCACTGGCCTGGGGTAGATTAATTTGGCAGATATTTACTTACTTAATACTTGTTTACTTGTTTGTAATTGTAGAGACTGGAAGCTAAGCTTATTTGTCCCTCTTTGAAGATCCATCCAATCTGAGATATGGTCCATAGTTACTTCAAGGGATGATCTTTTCAGTGCTTTTCTAATGCCGACTTAAATTGGTTGATAGTCGAAGCATTAACGGCTTCATCTGGTAATGCGTTCCAATTATTAATACCTCTAATTGAAAAGGCAGTATGACAGTGCTGCTGTAAGATTTTGAGTTTGTGCCTTCTTGTTCTTGAACCATCAGCTAATTGGATGAACTTGGATTGGAAGCTATTGTATTGAAGTTAGCAAGGGGCCATCTACAAGGTATGGTATCGTGTCCTATTGCCGGACACTTAAGTTTGACGGTACAAAACAAGCATTGCCATTAGATGCATGAAATCAGAGAAAATGGAAATCATAAGTTCGTATTCTTAACAAGCAGCTGCTGCCAAAGTATAAACTCATAAATAAAACATGAGGTAAAATATCTTCAAGAATTTACCAATTTTTCTCCAAATCAACTTTCTTGTAAACCCTTCCAAAAAAGAAGTCTCTTCCCAACTCAAAATTTAGTGTTGTATTAATCAGTGCTCGAAATTCACTTTTTTTTGCTGGTGGCCCGGTCGGGCCAGTAAAATTAGTATTTTTCCAAATTTGGTGGCCCGAAACCAAAATCTACTGGCCCGAATTTTTATTCCCCTTTGTTTCATTGTAAGATCATTAAATAAGCATGAATTTGTGTGTCATGTCTTTTTATTCTTGTCTTCATAAAACAATCACAGTGATTGAATACACACGAGTGACAATTTCACTTCCAGTCATACATAGCCAGGGTCTAGATGACAAAACAAAAATGGTAGAAAAGGAGAAAATTCAATTTGATCACGTACAAAATTAGTGGTTAGTACATATATTGCACATTTATTGGGTAGTTGTACATTAAGTAGTAATATATGAATATGCATGAGCAGCATATATGAATATTTATGATGCTCATTAGATATGCAAAATACGCAAATAACTGAAATTACTAATAACGAGTTTTAATATGAAATTTTTGTTTACAACAACTGGTTAGAAAATGAGTACGGCTGCTCAAGAATGTATGAATATTCATTTGCAGCAGTATTACTTGCTCAGTTAACTTGCAACTTTTTAACTAACCAATATTGTGTATGTGAGGTAAGGGTATAACTTGTTGAATGCTACATTTAAAAGCAAGCTCTTGTCATGCACTAGACAGGACTAAACATGACTACTGCATGGGTATCTGCAAACAAAAAAATAATTAAAAAAAAAAAATTATTTTACTGGCCCGGCACCAATTTTTAGTGTCCCCGGGCCATCGGGCCAATGCTAATTTCGAGGGTTGTATTAACCGAACAAGAATGTTTCTTCTCGGCTTAAAACAATTTCCACGACTACCTGGTGGTGGGGGGCTTCCACAATTTGCGACTAGACCCGGTCTAGACTTCGACAAAATTGAGCGGTTCAGATCTTCTTGGCTTCGAAAATTGTCCACCACTCCCTGTCAAAGAGGGTAAATTTCATGCAACTTTTTTGTTTTTTTTGCATCAGCGTTCCATGCTCCTAAAAAAGTTATTTATAGCGGAGCCCGAATGTGCGCACGTGCCACCCGTGACCCGGGTCATGACATCACAAGAAGACCGCAACACGGAGTTCAAAGTACGAATCTGCATGGCTTTACATGCATAGTCTTTGACTTGCTAGTAAAACAAACTTTTTTTTGCTTGGAAATTGAGGCTTAACTGAACATTCCTAAGAAATGAATTGTAGCAGCTTGCAGCAACACATCTCAGTGTTGATGATCCATGATATTAACTTTAACAAACATGTTTGAAAATACTGAAACAAATCAAAATAATATCTCTCTGTCAACGAGAGTATTGCACTCAGCGTGTACGTCTAAGACCGAGCTACATTGTATACTGCGATTTTCTGCATGTGACGTCACAAAATGACGTCATTTTTCTTCACCCGGACTCAATTTTTTTACGGGGGTTAAAGTGAATTTAAAAGTAGATTTTTTTTATTTTACGGGTTTTCCCACAAAGAAAATATGTTTGTATTATTAATCTTTATGAAATCGACCTTAGATACAGTAAAACACAATTTTGAGGCAGTTTTCTTGTCAGCAGCGCTAAGGAGCAGATTAAAACTACAAAATACATAGACTTGGAGCTACCGAAGACCTACGGAAACCCTCTCAAAGACTCAGATGTTTGTCCAAGGAGCCGAACTAGAAGAAGAATAATGGACTTGGCGCTAGTCAAATACCTAGCCATGTCATACCGGGGGTCTATAGGCCCGAATTAGAAGAAGGATAATGGACAATGGGCAATTTTTAAATCGGGCATCTTTAGAGCTGCGACCGTGTGTGAAAACGGGTTTCTTTTAAGCGGCACATACCCGTCTTACATTATACATGAGTTTTCAACCCTGACAAGAGTCTTACCCCAAAACGTGCATGTGGCTTATGTGACCTTTGACCCCATAATATCATGTAGGCCAACATAGGGCATCTACTTTAATTTTAGTCACAAACAGATACAGGATTTGAAAGTTATTCAAATATATGTAAGGGTCACAGACGGAGGACAGACGCAATTCAGATCCGTAAGTATCCCACCTCCACCTTCGTGGGGCTTGACAAAAAGTAAATCCTGCATTGTGAGACATCATGCACACTAAAGAACATGGACAAACATTGCAATCAATAGTACGATCAAACTTTATCATTCAAGAGGACTGTATTCTGTACTTAAATTGACGAAGAAGAGAATTTGTCCGCCGCTCCCGTGTAACTTTTTACCTGATCTATAAACAGTTAACCCTTAGACACAAGTTTATTTAAATCATATAGTACAGTTAACCTGTTTACAGTGACGTCACGAATGCTCTGATTCAGGATAAGGTGACTGTACAAATTACAATGCCATTTGTAGGAGAAATTTTAAAGCAACTGCCTAGGTACTAGGCTATATACGATCGCCATTGCTTTTTTACATGCAGTAGAAGTCGTGGGAGGAATGTTAATACAAACTCGGTTGTTAGTAGGTGAAAGGCGGTGAAAGTTCAGATTTAAACCGTTTGAACAGTACCGTAGTGGCTAGGGAACTCGGCCAGTCACACTCAGCACAGTGCGCCATTGACTTTGAACACGCGCCGTGGCTGAGTTCTCCTGCACTGCGATAAATTGAACCTTCGTACATAAAATCGCGCCGTACATAAACCTGCTTTGCCGTTGAGCGATATTTTTTTTATCAAGCGAAGGCACCGCGATATTGCGGTCCAATTGGTGTAAGTTACTTTCGAAATGAACTACTGAGCGTAGATCTACAAAAGCGAGAATCAAGATTCTAAAAATTGAAATCCCAAATTATCGTGAACAAAATAAGAAATAACAAATTTTGGATTGTAAAGACTGACATTCAAGCGATTTTCTAGATTTCCAGGATGAATGCAGAGCAGCAAGACACACATATTTTATGAGCAATATGCAGATATATTGTTTGATATTTTAGAATCACATGTTCAGTGCATTCTTGGCAAATCTAATTTCAAAGTCAGCCCTGTCCTTTTTCTGGCCGAGCCGTTCTCCCTCCTGCCAAGTTCTCTAGCCACTACGGTACCTAGCCAGACATACATTTTGTTGTTGAATTAGTCGAACTTGAAATTGTAAGCTCCTGGCTGGTGCCTAGTTACATGGAATGGCTGTTATGTGGATACTGCAACACGCGTGTGGCTAGATGGAAAAGACATGCGTGTTGTTGTACAGTATAATGTACATTGCTATTTTGTAATCGGAGAACGACTGAAATGGGATCATATTTAGAGCCACCGTAGGTCCGGACCAAAATGGCATGCACCCTAGGAGAACGGTAAGTATCTATCCAGTTGTAAGTCATGGGTAGCTAGCACTGTAGCAGCATGGCTGCTCGTGAATTACCACAAACTTTGATTTTAGCCTTTTAGGGACCGCAACCTTTTCGGAGCTGCGACGATGCATCCAAAACTTTAACTTTTAAAACAAGACTTTATGAGTCATAAAAAATGACTCAAATTTTGGGGAAATTTGCTCCAAAATATTACAAGTAGGCAGGGGCGTTGATCTGTTCAGAAAACACACTGCATGGGGGGGGGGGGGGGGGGGGCGAGCATCGTTTGTGAACAATAGCTCGCCCCACCAATGTATTGTGTTTTCCGGACAGATCAACGCCCCTGCAAGTATATACGATGTCAACAGTACTATTCAAAGATCAGTGACTGATTGAGGGATAGAGAAGGGACAAAGTGTAGTGACTAGTCACTGCTACTCACCACTGCATGCTGCAGTACGTGTAATAGCCTACCGATAGGCGTCAGGCTTTCTAGCAAGTACTAATCGCGTTATGGGGACGGAACAACCGGCGAGCCCGAACCCTATACAACCGGCGAGCCCGAACCCTATCCCAATGCCTATCAGCAGTCGTGAATGCGAACAGTTAACTTTCTTTACTTACTTTGTTTCGTTCGTAGAAAATCTACGAACCCCCTGCAAAGCTCCTTCATGAATATTTATGTGACATTGACCAACATAGGCCAATGAGCGATGAGGCTGTAAACGTCATATGAACTCCGTGGCGTAGTGCATGCAGTGTAGAACTCGGCCAGTCACACACAGCACAGTGCGCCATTGACTTTGTATACGCGCTGTGTGCTGTGGCCGAGTTCACATGCACTTGGCTTATGAATCATGCATGAAAATACACTCGTCACACATAAAATAAACATATGAATAATGATGTGTTCACGACTGATGATAGGCGCTCGCGCTTCGCGCTCGGGTTCAGGCTCGCCGGTTGTCCGTCTCCATAACGCGATTAGCACTTGCCAAAAAGCCCGACGCCTATCGGATAGGCTATACGTGTTAGTGATACGATTACAAACCATAGCATACAAAGTAGCATAAGCATGATAAGTTACTCCGGCATAAGCACGCGCCAACAAAAAAGGGATACAAATGTCAACACTAGTCTAGTACAATTAACAAAGTGAGAGTCGTATACAGCCTAGCTTTCGATCCTAGCAGAATCTTCGTCAGGGCACAAATGACAGTTACTACAGAAAAAAACACAGAATATATGCCAACATAAACACATGTATGGAAGGGTGGCTGGAAAGAGGAAAGGAGGCGGAGACACAAAACAATGAAAGCAACTGTGAGTGGGTGAGTGTCAGGACTGCTTGACCAATCAGGTCAAACAGGCATGGGTGGGTCCTTAAGTGGCTGCAGTCAAAGAAAATGTGATGAGAGTGTAAGGCTTAGAGAAGAATAGAGGTAGGGAGGATCAAAGAAATACATCAAGAAATGGAAAGAGACATGTGAACAAAAGACAGTTGATGAGGAGTGCACTGGGGCACTGAGAGGGGAGGAACAATAGAGGGGATTATGAGTGTAGGGGATGGGAGCGGGAGGATTAGGACAAAGAAAGTGAAGTAAAGTGTGTTGCAGGATCGGATGAATAGGATAGGCGAGTTCAAAGGAGACAGTGAAAAGGATGAGGACCCTGTAGGCGATGATATGTAGGGAAGCAACATAGACAAATGAATGGGACAGGGAGTGTAAAAGAGATAGTGAAGAAAAGGAAGCCTAAATAGGTAGGTAATCAGAGGGAAGGTGGAGAGACAAATGAGGGTGGAACAATATGATCAAAATAGAGGTGGAACTATGCATGATGAGAATGTGGATGTACATATTAATAAACTAACATGATTATGTGTATGTATGGTGACAGTGTATATAATGTAATCTCAAAGGAAACTAAAATGAATATATGGGGAAAATAAAATGGGAAATAAGAATATGAATAGTATGTGGAACAAAGTAAAGTATCGATATGGGGGGTGAAAACAAACAAATGGTGGTGCAGACGATGAAGGGGAGAGATGCAAAGGTTAATCACTGCCTTCTTGGATGTTGAGACCACGGGGATGAATGGTGCAGAGACGTCTTATCCAATACTTCTCTCTGCTGGAGCGGAGTGTGCCCGGGCGGTTACCTAGAGATTATATTCCCTGTAGAATCATGTCAGAAATGGAGTGATTAGGTAGGTTGAAGTGGTTGCCGACTGGGGCGTCATGTTTGGAGGTGTGGATGGTGGATCTGTGTCCGTAAAAGCGTCTCTTGAGGGTGTTCCTGGTTTCGCCTACGTACTGCAGTCCACAGACTCTGCATTGGTGGTGGTGCATGTGATGTGGCCCTTGGTATGGTGAGAGATGTTGTTGGAGTGGCTGGTGAAGGTATCATCCTGATGGATATGTACCTGACACACAATGCATCTGTCGGCGGTGCACTTAAGGGTGCCTTGCTGTACGGGAGAGGGGTTGTTATTGGGGGTGGGAAGTTCAGCTCGAACAATGTGGTCCTTGAGGTTGCGAGGGCGTCTGTAGGCTAGGATGGGGGCATCAGGGACAGCCTGTTGGAGGCGATCAGAAGTGTGAAGAATGTGGTGGTTGTTAGTCAATATGCGACGGAGGGGAGGTAAGTTGGAATGAAAGGTGGTCACTAGGGGTGTGACAACAGTGGTGCTCTGGTTGGGAGTCTTCTTCTTCAGAACCTCGGATCTGGGGAGAGAACGAACTTTGTTAATGGATAGATGAACTGCTTTGGCACTGTGGCCCCTGGCTGTGAGGTGTGTCTTGAGATTTCTGGCATGTAGGGAAGAGTCAGAGTCCTTGGAGCAGATGCGGCGGAGTCGAAGGGCTTGGCTGTAAGCAATACCTGTTTTGCAGTGGCGGGGGTGACAGCTAGATGAATGGAAGTACTGGTGGGTGTCTGTGGGCTTGGTGTAGAGACTGGTGGTGATCTGGCTGTTCTCCTTCTTGATGGTGACATCAAGGAAGTGGGTTTCATCTAGGGAGAAGTCAGAAGTGAACTTTATGGTTCTGTGGAAGGAATTCATGTGGTCAATGAATGTGTGTAGGCTCTCTTCATCGCTGGTCCAGATGAAGAAGACATCGTCAATGTAGCGCCACCAAATCCATGGGCGGCAAGTTGCCGAGTCTAACATTTGCTGCTCCAGCTTGGTCATGAAGAGACATGCAAATGAGAGGGCCATGCGGGTACCCATGGCTGTTCCAAATATCTGTAGACAGTGCCTGTCAGAGAATGTGAAGTTGTTTTTGGTTAGTACATGGGACATGAGAGATTTGATGTCAGAGATGGGGGGATTGGTGTGACCACTCTGAGCCAAGGCTTCGCATGATGCGGTGATACCTTCGTCGAAGGGGATGTTGGTGTACAAAGAGGAAACATCAAAAGTTCCAATGATCGCAGTCTCAGGTATCTGTTCCTTAATGTCCTCGAGTTTCCTAAGAAAGTCAGGGGTGTCATGAATGTATGAAGGTGCTAAGGGGACAAGAGGTTTGATGTGATGATCAACAAAGAGTGAGATGTTCTCTGTGGGTGAACCATTACCGGAAAGGATCGGGCGGCTTGGATTACCTGGTTTGTGAATCTTGGGGAGAAGGTAGAATCTGGCAGGTTTAGCATTAGTGGGAGAAAGAAATGTGTGTGCTTTGATTGAGAGATGCTCACGAGCCTTCATATCGTCTAGAGTCAGTTGGATCTGATCAGAGAAATCAGAGGTGGGGTCAGAATCAAGTGATGTGTAGTGCGAACGGTTGTCAAGGTGCTTCATGGCTTCATCGATATACTGTTGGCGGTCCATAACAACGACGGTTGAGCCTTTGTCTGCTGGCTTGATGATGATGTCGGTCCTGTTCTTGAGAGAAGTGAGAGCTTTGCGTTCTTCGCGTGGGAGGTTGTCATGTGTGGTGATGGGGGTATCTGAGGAGAGAACTCAGTTGACAAAGCAGAATAATTTCCCAGGCCAATTTGAAGGGTGAGGGCATGCAATGAGTCTTGATTGATGCCTGGTCCTGAGGCTGGACCACATCTACAATGTATTGTAAATGGTCCTGATAGGACCATTTACTGCACGCGGTGGTACAATCTATGGCTATCTAAAGTCAACAAATCCATACCTAGATTGAGTCATATTTACAAAAATCGTCATATAAGTTTCATTTGTTTCTCTTTCTGCTCGATGTACCATCGTAAACAAAAAAGCCCGCCCGCAACGTGCGGAGGCCGCTTATTATTGTCAAAAACAAGCGAACTCGTGATACGGCGTATCAGAATATGGATACGCTGTGTCAGAATTTGGATACGCTAACACGCGTGGTGTGGGAAGCTTGCGGGAAATACATGACAGTCATCCAGATAGCAGCAACACTTTCGAGGAGAGCACTTCTCAGGTTTTTGATTTTCCAAAACTGCAGATTTTCCTCTTTTTTTTGACATTTGAAAAATAATTTGGACCATTTTGGTAAGTTCAAATAATACTTGTATCATTTTGAGGGCAAGTTATGATTGATTTTGCTTAGTGCTGTAACTGAACTTGATGATCGGCTAAAACATATTTTGGGAATAAATACAAAAGCAACATAAATAATAAGCCCAAGGTAATCTTGTACGGGTCGCGTATGCCTCCATTTCAAACTGATTACCTCTTCTTTTACAAAATTACTAGCTTCGATTTGGTGTAACCTTTCAGAATCGCAGCGAGTAATTTTGTAAAAGGAGAGGTAAACAGTTTTTTAAATTAAAGCATACCCGTACAAGATAACCTTGGGCTTATTCATATGGATATTTTGCTTTGGTATTCATTTATTTTCCCAAAATATGTTTTTGGGGATCATTTTCCAAAACAAAACAAAACAAAACAAAAACATTCCGATCTTCTGATTTTTTCTGCATGATCGGAAATCGGCAAAAACAATCCAATCAACCATGATCAGATCGGGATCGGCAAGCCGATCCGATGATCGGTTACAGCATTAATTTTGCTGAATTAAAGTTCAGAATTTGCGTGAAAATTTGACAAACTTTTTCTGAACACTGGCCCACATTGTTCCCGTACAGGCATACCTGTTTTGTCATGTGTAAAATACTTTCTACGTTTCACATGCCCCCACAGACTACGTGGTACCATTGTTCTATACCGCTAGCGTCCGGTCGTAACCATTAACAACTCATTGTCAACTGGGTCAAAGTGAATTCGCCAACACCCCTCGCACAATCAATTGCCCGGCCCCGACGAGCGAAAAAATAACGCACTACGGCTATGTGATTCTGTATGGGTATATACACAAACAGTACTAAAGGTGGTGGTGCTGGTGAGTACAGGGCAGCATAGCTGCTCCCTTGTGTGGGCTGGACCACATCCACAAAGTAAAAATGGTCCACTCAGGTGGACCATTTACACGCAATATATGCTAACTACACAGGAGATTAGCATACTGCAGATTTATACACTGTACCGATCAAATCATTATTACCAATTGAACGCTATGTCAGTATGTGAACGCTAATTAATTAATAATTTTTTCCCTACGTTTTGCGGTCTTCAAAACAACAGAGAGTCAGAGTCGGTTATCATTATTATACTCATAGTATATGAACAATTTGTGGATCACATAAACAAAATTTTGTTTTGCATTTGCTGGTAAATTGAAGGAGAAACGTGCCCAACTTGCGAGCGAGCAGCCGATGTACAAAATCTCCAGTACCATGGTACCAGGAATAAAACAAAAATCAAGGCAATATTTTTACAATAACTGCCTATCAGAATCGTATTTATGTTATTTTTCTGAACCTTATTTAAAAATAAATACATCTGTGAAACGTAGGACTTAAATTGGCAATAATTTGTACGTGTATGGTGTACATAAAATTGTGTCCAATGCCATTGGGATACTAACTAACATGTATTAGTCCTGTTCTAAAAGCATCCAATACATAACGCGTCACAATTTCCCAAAGTTCCCAATGAACGAATGGGTATGGAAATGGTATTGCCTGGGTAGAAACATTCACAGGCTTAGGCGTAATAATGAACCAATATGGATCTACCACTAAATTATAAAAAACGCATGGGGAAGGCCATGGGCGCAGTCCAAAGACTACACATCATTTGGCGATCAACAAAAAACAGAATGAAAAGAAACTTAAACATAACTATACAAGGTGCTTGTTCTGTCAATATTACCTTACGGAGCTGAAACTTGGACCCTCAAAAATGAAGACGAGAGAAGACTCCCGACATTAGAGATGACATGCCTAAGAGTTACAATAATGGATAGAATCAGAAACGCAAACACTAGAAAACAACACAGTATCTTAACAAAAACACACATGCTACTTTAGACACATATAGCGAATGCCTCCAGCATGCTAAATATACAATAGTCCTAGAAAGAATAATCGACGGGGTCAGGCCACGTGGAATACCTCTACAAAATGGACAGACACATCTGATTGCTCTAATTGAAACTTCATAGAGGCTTATGCACCTGGCAAGAAACCATCGGAAATGGCGGGAAATCGTGATGCAGATGACGCCACTCAACCCAACGTTGGAGTAAAAGGCATAAGTAAGTCATATTTCAGATGATAATGCAACACGAACATAGCCATGTGAACAAGGGCCAGTAAACATGCGCATTTCCTGCAAATTGTATAGTTGTGGTTACAGGGATAGATATTTGCGTTATTTTTGTTTTACTAATGCCAATTAAAGTATACATTTTCTAAAGGAAATGCAGATAAAAAATAAAAATGATATCCTTCGATATAGTCACCCGGCGTCTATGACGTCATTCATGGTATATTATACAGATATTGACTGCCTAGAGGGGCAATATAACATTTGAGATCCTCGAGGGGAGTTATATTTTTGTCGAGGGACATTATATTTTTCCGAAGCGCGTAGCGCTGAAGAAAAATATAATATTCCGAGACAAAAATATAACTCCCCAAGGGAAATGAAATGTTATATGGTTCCCGAAGGAAAAAGTCAATATATGTTATAGTATGATGACCTATATAAACCGAACACAAAAAGTAACTTCACCCCTAATTTCATAACCAAGAATCGTTTCAAGATTTCGCCTTGCCAATATATCCATATGGTAGTTAGTAAAACAATGTGTAAAAATAAGAGGTAACGATTAATCCATGGTTGAGTGAGCACACATTGCAGACAGAATAGTCATATTTCAAAATTCGCAAAAGTATTATCATCATTACAAATTATTGAGAGTTGGAAAATTCAAAAATGCACTGTTTTACAGTTGCAATTAATGCATTTTACCACATGTGCCATCAAGAAATCAAAATGAATGGAATATCAAACAGCATTGTTTCATTAACCATGATCAATGCACTCCGCCACATGTGCGGATTCACAACAATGTACAGGCACGCGCAATACCTCTTGACTTTTGAATTCATTAATGAAGGATATAATATATATTATATCATATTATATTATATATTATATCATATCATATTATATATTATATCATATTATATTATATATTATATCATATTATATTATATATTATATCATATTATATTATATATTATATTAGATGCAATTTCTGATGCTCATTCAGCCATAAAGTAATGAATATCTCTGATTTTCGAACATATCGAACATAACAACTGTGCCAATATTGTGGTAAGATGACATCTTGAACAAAAAGTATTGGTTATGAAATTATGGGCAAATGCTTAGGGGTGAAGTTACTTTTTGTGTTCGGTTTAGATACAAATCAAGATAAATAGAAAAAAATAAAGATAATAGAGAATTGTGCCGACTCACCATTGCTTTCTTGATTCCAATGGCAGTGTCAGATGTTAAGAAATCCGCAAATTTGTGGTGAAATCCAACTCTACAGTATTTCTAAACAGGAACAAGCTCAACTAAAGTAAACGCCAAATTCCAACTCCACAGTAAAAGTTTGCATTGTTTCGTCATACCTCTGGATATAACGGTGTTATATTCAGAGGTATGACGTAATTTACGTCATGTTTGAAAATATAACGCTTCTCATCCTTGTAGCGATGGTCACGTGACCGCATTTTGACCAATCGCACAACAGTATCTATATAGGTCATATAATATCACTTTCTATACCATGAATGACGTCACGTATAGCACATTTTTCTCCATGGGCATTACTATGTTTGGTCACATGACGCTATGTAGATCAATCACTGAACAGGATTTCATTAATGAAGGATATAATATATATTATATTATATCATATCATATTATATATTATATCATACAATTCTGTTTGGACGCTGTCAAACACATTCTATGAGGTAATTATATATTATGTTTGTTGCTGCAATTATAATGATTATACGCATGCTTTATTGCTCTATGATTGAGCCCATAATTGTAGTGTTATATTATTTGGTTGAGGTAATTGCCACTCTTGTATATGATTTTATGTCCGGTACATACTCATATACCTGCTTTATATGTTTATGCTGCACTTATATCATTGCAAATGTGCCTGCCTATAGCTTTGTAGTATTATTATTTTATGGCTCACACCTCCTTTATTATTGTTGAGTATATATTGATTTGTTGTAATCTTACACATGTATATTATACTGCGTGTTTGCTCAAATGCGTCTTGATTGAATGTATGATTGTATGCACGGTAATTATATACTTGCCTTATATGTCTCACTTAAATCATTGTGACATTTGTACTTCCTCACAAATTGCATATTATTTTATGGCCCACGGTAATTATATGCTTGCTTTATATGTATGCCGCACTCATATTATTGTGATATGTGCCAGCTTGCTTGTATTATTTTATGGTTATATTTCTTTTTAAAAGATTGAACGCATGATTGCGTGCACGGCTTTATATATATGCCTGCTTTATATGTAGGGCCTATATGTTGCACTTATCACTGCGATATAATGTACTAGCTTGCTCAAATTATTTTTTGGCTTACACCTTCACAAAGATTGAATGCATGATTGCATGCACAGGAATGATATGCTTGCGCTATACGTTTGTTACATTTGCATCATTGTGATATGTGCTCGCTCATAACCTCACATTATTTTATAATTTATACCTCCTTATTGGCATTGTTGAGTATACACTTGTTTGTTATGATTTAAAAGAAATGTTTATAACATTGTGTATATGTTATATATTATAATTTTTGAATATATGTGTTTAATTGTTTAATTGTTAATAGACTCGATCCTTGTATAACCTTTGGTTCTCCTCCACTCCCCTCCCATCCCCTCCCCCAGCCGTCATGACTCCCGCACACACACACAATCCAAATCGCCCGAGGTGAATGCCACTCACTTATTTATGTATTCATTCATATAATTTGTTCATTTATTTTATTTTATTTTATTTATGTTCAATTTACAATTGCATGTTACTTGCTTTGGATTCATTCTCACTCACACTTTATTGCATTTTTTAATATTAATCTTTATTTATAATTATATTTATTTTGGAATTAGTTAGTCCCCAAAAGCATGTTTCAACTAGAATTTCGAGCGTGCATGTTATTTATAATTTGTTTTGTATTTATTTATTTATATATATTTTCATTTATTTTGCCATGTTATATAATGTAACACTATGTAATTTTCCAAATGTTTAGTATGTTCCGTTCTCTTTTTCTTTTGTTATGATTTGAACAGCCCTGATGAAGTCCTTTACGGACGAAATATTGGCACAATAAAGTGAAGAAAAAAACTAGCTACGCCTCACCAGCAGCCCTTCTTTCTACCTTATATCATATTATATTATATATTATATCATATTATATTATATATTATATCATATTATATTATATATTATATTATATTATATTATATATTATATTAGATGCAATTTCTGATGTTCGAAACGTCAAGCTTAAACAAGTATGCTGATTGTGTGAAAATATTTTTTTTGGAAATATATTACATTAGGCCTATAATTATGTATACCTTATTACATTTTACAATAACAAGTAACAAGACAGTCGGGCTATTTGAGGGGTTCATAGAGCCAGGGGGCACTATGCCACCATGAATTAAAGGGATAGTTGAATTTTGGTAGAGAGATTACAGTTTCCGAATCGGTTAAAATGAGTTTTAGTAACCAAAACCTGCACCATTACATTACAAACTTATATTTCAAAAGGTATACAGAATTACGAACGTCTAAGTAAAAACCCTGTGATCCTTAAAATGAGCCGTTAAAACTCAAGAGGGCGATTTCTAGATCTTATTTGTTTCAACCAATTTTTTTCTTAAATTGTGCATGAGATGTTCTGTTATACTAATCAAATATCTAAAAACATCTTTTGTAAATGTTTGAAAAGTGTAAGCATTTTATTTCGCTTGCATTGGCTGGTTCAAAATAATTTAATTATTTTGGGACCCCGGATTAAATTACGAATGGTTATATTTCAGACGTCTCTTACACGATTTGGATATATAGAACTTATTCTGTCATTTAAATTGTATGATCTCTCAAATTTCAGGTCCGAAGGTGGCAAATTTGGATGTAAAATAAAAGATGCGCAAGACTTTATACAAAATAAAAGCGGTGACAAATCTGCTGGAAATCGCGACGGGCCACTGTGGTCCCAGTTATACTAGCTTTGAAAAGCATACTTATTTTAAATATGTTTGTGAGGCCATATTTTAATTCACTAATGGATTTGCCTTATTCAATGATTGCAATGATCGAAATACATGTTATATCTAGGTGAAAGAGCAATTGGTTAGTTAAACCAAACGCGTGCATACTGCTCATTAGCCGACGAAGCCCTGCACATCGGTGCCCTACGAGTGTGCAGTACAAATAGCAATTATCATTCGATGCTTTGATAATTTTTATAAATAATTAACTCGTTTAGCGTGTTCATATTTGCGAGTATTAATCGAAATGATACCTGCTTATCTGGAGTGTGATATCTGGCTTAGTTTGGTTTGGGTATTTCCCATGTTTAATCATACATGAACTGAAGACTACTATCAACATAATTCTATACACTAAAAATAGGCATATGGGCACATTTCCTCAGGAGGCGGATGTCTTTTGCCCGAATAATTATCCTTCCATTGTATAACCTGGCAAGAACAACAAATCTTAGGTCCTTCTTATAGAATAGCGAGGTTACCCCAAATATTGCATGTGCTTATTTGGAATTTGTATAGGACCTGTGAGTTGATAGTAAAAAATGGTTAACATTATTTAAGAATAAGCTACATGATCGGTAACTCGCGTTTTCGCGTTATCGTAGGTATTGTTTCATTATATAAAATATGATTTGGGGCACTCAAAACATCGACATTTACATTCGAAGATATGTTGTCATATTAGTTGCCGAATTCGGTACCTCATGTAAAGAAAATACCGGAAAAGATTGTGATAAAACAAAATGATATGGTACAATTTCAATGTGTAGTCCCATGTATATAATGTGTGGTTTCATTTTTTTTTTCCTATAAGGGGACATACGAGAAAGGAACAAAGTTTGTGAAATGAAATAAATAATCAAATGATCTTAATTTATAAAAAAAATGTATTTGTATCATAGTATAATATTTGTATTTAGGAACATCATCGGCAGAATAAACACATATGGGAGGGGAAAATAAATAATGTATCATGGTCAAATAATATTTAATATACATTTACAAGAAGTGCTAAAATACGGAAAATATAATTGACAGGTTAAAAAAGCTTGAACTAAACCAAAATGTCTTGAAAATTTGTATCATGCATTTAAGAAAATTGTATTATATCTAGGAAATAGAAAAATAATAGAATGGAAATTAATTGTACAATCAGCATCTTAAACCGTATGCAAAATATAATTTATACAAAGCGGATGTGAAGGGTAAATTAGCCTTCGATTATCATTGTCGCAGTTCGTTTTTTGTAGACGAAAGGAAGTATTTAAACGGGGAGTCAAAATAGTCCAGGCTGGAAGTTAGGAAGGATTGAACAAGTTATGGTATGTTGTTAAAGGGAGTAGGGGCCAGAGGCGTTGATCCTAGGGGGGGGGGGGGGGGGGGGTGGGGGGGGGCAAATATATAGTTTTGCCCCTCCCCCCCACCTATAATTCCGAAAATGATGAGGGGTAAACGTCGATAGATATAATGCCAAAGAGGGGAAAAACACAATTATAAATAATCAACCTTCAAACTATTTGGTTTACTTTGAAAAGACTGCAAGATCTCGAACTCATATGATTTCTCAACAAGAGGAACCTAAATTTCGAAATGTGTTAGGCAATGCAATTTCTCAAACCCACATGATGGCAACGAAGTTATATTTAACACTCATCTATAGAACACCGACACAGAAGAACAAATAATTTATCTTTCGATTCTGTCCACAAGCGCTAAACGAAGAGCAAATTGAAATATCATAAAAACGTTAAATTCAAAGACGAATAGGCGGAGCATAGTGGTCATGTATTTTCTGGTCGAGAAAAGGCATGTCGATTGTCTATATTATGTGTCATTTGGTTGAAAACAACGAGTAAGAAATTACCAAAATGGTTAACAGGATCTAGTAACATTGTCCAAATCCTTACGACCTACTGTTAACTCTATAGCGGTTATCTCATACCTTGCTTTATTCGTATTAACAATATATTAAGCATGTGACAGTTTTCGGTTTTTCGAATTTACCTTTCGTTAAAAAGATATTTACGATCGAAATGTTCAGATTTTTGTCTATCAACTGGATTGTCATAACCGTATACATAGTCAGTGCAATGAGTTAGTCGATATCACTTAGCATTTTCGCTCATAACTCGAATATATAACAATCATTTGACGTGAAATTGTCCAACTTTACTCAGTGGAAATATGTGATCACAACAATAGTATCAGCATTTATCCCTTTTTGCATAATCAACAAAATTACTAGACCAGTTCTAAAGGTCTGAAATCGAAAAGCTTCCGGGAACTCCCCCCCCCCCCCCCGCCCCTCCCCCCTCCCCCGGGACCCTCATTACAACCCCCCTTAAGGCCGGGCTATTTGAGGTCTTTCTACGGCCGGGCTTATTATGCCCCTCCCACCTCCTTAGATCTCGGCACACATGTCAAGTGAAGTGTGTAGAATTATATGGTAATTTATTATGTTGTTGTTGTATTTAATAGTTTGCATATTTATTGTAATTTATGCAAATATGTAATCAAATTAATATCTTTACCCATAAATCATATATTCCTCATTGATTTTCACTACATATATTCTCTAGACCATTTGGAATAATAACGCAACAATATAATTTGGAAGAACCAGGATAATCTCTATGTTTTATATTGTGTTGTTAAAGGGGAGGAACAGTTTTGGTAAGGCTGAGCTTTAGAGACCAAAATTTGCACGATAGCACTACAAACTAATAGTTATAACCCCACCATGCTGAAAAGGTATAGAAAATTACAAACGACTAATTAGGGCGCTCTCTAAAAAAGCATTGTTTTCTACCATTTTTCATACAAAATTATGCATGTTAAGTTATGTTGAAATAATGATTTGATAGAGAGATCATCAACAACTATTTAAGAACCTTTTTTGAAAATTTTTGAAAAAGTGTAGGCATTTTTAAATTTAAAACAAATCTTCGAATAAATCTTGGCCCCAGATTCATTCCGATCGGATATATTTATTAATATTTCAGCCGTTTCTGAGCCGATCTTGATCAAATAAAGTTTATTCTGCAGATAAAATTGTATGCACTTTCAAATATTACACTCAGTTTTTCATTACCTCACCCCAAAAATATTTTGTGCAGCTCCCTCTATACCAAAACTAAACTACCCCTTTAATCTCTTTATTAGGAAAACTGATATTTCCATCTATGTTTTGCACACAAATCACGAAAAACGAACGATGTTCGGGGTAACATGCAAAAACATAAGGTCACGTGGGAGGGGGGGGGGGGGGCTTACCCATTTAGGGCTTGTCATCAAGAAGATTTCAATGTGCGCAGAATAAAACTTTTGTTTTATAGAATTGATAGACTTTGTATATTATACTGTATATACCTCTTGACAGTTTTAAAAGCCCACAAGCTACTCCGCCCCAAAGATCCCCTGCCGGGGGTGTCATTCGGTTGAACATTATTTCTACCCCCTAATCTTCATATTCTGGACATGCCAATGTGAAGTTGTTAGCTCTCTCACTAGTCACGGTGGAAACTTTGCCCCCCCCCCCCCCCCCCCGATTGCCAAATTAGATCGACGCCCTTGGTTAGGGGGGGGGGGGCTTTCCTGAAGTGAACTGCGAAGTAAATTCCATGTTGCAATGTTACCGAGGATTTCCCTTATATTTGATAGATTACCTGGACTGATTAGGGGTGTTGGCTGTCAAATCAAAGTAACTGTGTATTATCCTATACCGTATGTCCCAAACAACATTACAATCGGACTTTCTGCAACGATAACTTTAAAGATACTAGATCAATCATAATGCTATTTCAGGGTAAGAAAATGTAACTTATTACCTACATCTAGCAGAAACCATATTCGATTTGCTTCAGTGGTCATGGAGAAGGGGGATCTTTTTAAATCATGTCATGGGTCCGTTTCTTCCAAGCTTGACACTTGGATGCTCTTGGCACCCATATGAATGGAAATATTTTGCTCACAACTGTCATGGCAACTAACAAATGAATTCAAATTATGTGCATACCTTTATATCAATGGTGTGTACTTGTGTGAGGTTTTGTTGTTGAAAGATGTATTGATATCTCAGAAAAAAAGATAAGAGAACGCCATAAAGGAGGAAGAGCTCAAATCAAGTCTTCCATGAATTAATGATTTAATTTCTCTCTTTAATAATTCATTTTCACACCTTACCAATGTTTGCAAAACTCAGAAATATGATTCACTTTTACTTCATTTCATTCATTATTATTTCGTTATTTGAAAATGAAAGGAAACAAGCAGTCACTTTCTCAAAAGATATTTTTGTGCGAGAACACAATGAACAACTTCGTATTTGTAAGGCGTGAACACAATATGGACAACGCGTCTCCTTACAAAACCTGGAGGGAATGGACATCTGACATGATTTACAAAGATCCCCATTCTCCATGACCACTGAAGCAAATCGAATAAGGTTCTCTGCAATATGTAGGTAATAACTTATATTTTCATACCCTGAAATAGCATTATGATTGATCTACTATTTGTTAAAGTTATCGTTGCAGAAATTCCGATTGTAATTTTTTGGGGACATACGGTACATTGGCGGAAAATTAAGAATTTTGGGACGTGGGACTTTATTGCCATGTTTTTACCCATGATAAGTCCTTAGTTTGTTTTAGTTCGTTCGAAAGAAGGAATTACCAGCTCTACTAACAAGGTTTAAAGGACAATGACATCCATACAAATTGTTGTATGCACTAAATGGGATGAATAGGATGAATAGGATGTAAGTTTGAAAAGAGCCATTTATTTCTACGAGTGACTCAAATTGGCAACGCACTCTTGCAAAGTTATGGACTACTCCCCATACATTTTGTACACACAATTTATTTTTTTGTTCAATTTTCTCAAAATGTATGCTAACCCTTTGTTTGAATTCAACATATGTTTTGTAGAATGCATTTATACATAACATATCATGAGTGGGGGAATGGAAAAGTGTGACTATGAAGAAAACTGTAAAAATGGGAACATTTGTGTACAAAACATATGGGGTTTTGTTATCACTTATCAGAGTGCGTTGCCAATTTGAGTTCCCCATATGAATAAATTGACATCTTGAAAGAGCCATAGTTTTCTAGTTTCTTGTCCGATTATGCTCTAAATTTCAGAGATTATCCCTCCTGGGGGTGTTGCACAAAGATCTTGAACTTAAAAGTTGGACTTTTATTAATTTTGTTTAAAAGTCCTTTACAAAGGCATAACATGTTGCTACAAATCATTAATATTTTTCTATTATCAAGGAGATTTCATGTTATTCATGCAAAATTTATGAAAAGTCTAAAAAACATGCATGCTTGCTTATGAATATATTTTATTACAAGGCGGCAAATGGCTTGCCATACTTTTTAAGTCCAACTTAGAATAAAGTTCAACTTACGAACTTTGTGAAACACCCCCCTAATCTCTTCAAGTCTATGAAAGCAACATTTTGCTTAGGTTTAATTGTGCTTTAAGTACGAATGGGGATGAATTTTTGACGAGAATTGGATTAAGTCTGATCCATTTTTATGCGGAATTAAATGATTTGTTTTGCCAAAATTTGTATATCTTTGAGGCAGTGGTTGGGAATTTATTGTTTTATTTGTTTGGCTTGATGGGTAATTTCTGTTTAAGAATTCAAAACTTGAAGCTGTTAGTCATCTGTATACAACGTGCCATTGATCTGTCCAGAGTCAATAATATTTTGAGTTTGTGAAGTGCGAATCCATTTATTTTGACGAAAGTTTCGAGATATTCTCGGTTACCTTGAGATCCTTGGTAGGGTGTTAATTAGCCTGATGCGCCACCTAAATAGTATTCGACTTCCATTTAAAAGACTCCAAGTTGATTGCGTTGTTATACTGGAATGTGCTTGATGTGTTGACACAGTTGATAATTTTAACTCCAAATTCCAGCTTTTGTTGCATACATTCACAGTTGGAACAGATTGTTTTGCAGAAAAATCCAGGCGACACTAGCTATATTGTTGTAACCAGGGGGGGGGGGGGGTTCAACCCCCCCCCCCCCCCTCCCCCTTTACCACTTGTAGCTGGTCTCGAGTCCATTTTTTGTATTGGTCTCGACCATCATTACCGATGGTCTCAGCCTCGACAATTGTTAAAAAACCTGGTCTCGGCCTAGAAAATGTTGAAAGTTCTCGGCCTCGGCTTCGAAAATATATTACGGACACCCCCCTCCTCCCCCGCCCCCAGCCCCCCCCCCCATAGGTGTACCCAGGGGGGGGGGGGGGGGGGGGGTTCAACCCCCCCCCCCCCCCTTTACCACTTGTAGCTGGTCTCGAGTCCATTTTTGTATTGGTCTCGACCATCATTACCGATGGTCTCGGCCTCGACAATTGTCGACAGTCTCTTGGTGTGAGACTGGACAAGCATCTGACACTGTCAACTCATGTAAATCAAATATGCAAAGCTGCTTCATTTGCCTTGCACAAGATTGGAACAATTCGTCCCTTTCTTTCTAACAAGTCGACAGAGATGCTTGTTCATGGCCCACGTTATGTCTCGGCTTGATTTTTGTAATGGTATTTTGTATGGTCTGCCTAACAATGAGATTCAAAAGTTGCAACGAATACAAAACTCTGCGGCTAGGTTGGTTACTCGTACTCGACTCAATGAGTATTTAAGTCCAGTCTTACGACAATTGCATTGGCTCCCGGTTAAGCAGCGAATTGATTTTAAGATTTTAATATTGGTTTTTATGTGCTTGCAAGAATTAGGCCCTGCTTATTTACAACAGTTGATAATAAAATATTGTCCAGCAAGAAACCTTCGCTCTCAGTCAAAATCTCTTTTAGTCACCCCCATAATATCAACAAATTTTTACGGTGCAAGATCTTTCCAACTGGCAGCCGCAGAGTTATGGAATAAATTACCGAGCCATCTCAAGCATGTTGACACAGTAAATGATTTTAAGAGTCTTTTGAAAACGTATTTGTTTAATTTGTAAATCACTGTATGTCAAAGTTTTGTCATTTTTCATTTCACCCTGTCTTTTCTTCGCTCTCTGTCTGTTATTCTATTTTTCTATTGTCAATCCTTTAAAGCGCTTAGAGACTTAAATTTATTTTTTGTGATTATGCGCAATATAAAAATGGTTTATTATTATTATTATTATTATTGTTAAAAAACCTGGTCTCGGCCTAGAAAATGTTGAAAGTTCTCGGCCTCGGCTTCGAAAATATACTACGGACACCCCTCTCCTCCCCCCGCCGCCAGCCCCCCCCCCCCCCCTCCCCCCCCCCCTTATAGGATTCTCAACCAATGGTCTTGGTCTCGGCCGCGAACAATTTGAAGGTACTAGGCCTTGGCTTCCACAATTTACTACCGACATCCCCCCGTTTACAAAATTCTCAGCCAATGGTCTCGGCCTCTGACGTAATCCTCCACCCTTCATATATCACATAAATATATAGAGTGTTTTAACCCGAGGTTCTTGCCTTTTTGTAAATATTATGTTATATAATCCTTTATCTTTTTATTTAGTGTTATAAAATACCACAGCTTTGTATTTAATCACAGAACATATTTAGATGTAGAATAGCTTGTAGTTTAAGTATGTATTTAACAGTTATTCATATCTCAAAGAGTGTTATCACTAATTTGTATTGCTTTGTTTATGAACTTACACAAACCCTTTGCAAAATGTTGGTTATCTATTTTTCATATCACAAAACGGTACCAAAACATATAATTATGTTTTGTTCTTTGTCTGGTGGTCCCCTTATTCAAATGTGTATTGGTGTAATCTGATGGGTTCATCAAGTAAAGTGTGAAAGTGCTTTTGGACGAGAAATTATCCCCCAAAAAACAAGTGAAATTCACTAACTCATTGCACTTTCTTTGCACATGGCTTAAATTATCATGTGGACAGTTTAACATCTGAATACTTCAATCGTACATATCCTTTAAACGAAATGGATATTAGACAAACCGAAACATGTTCCGTGCTTTAATCGTTAATATGAATATGACAAGATATGACAGAACCACTAAAGTTCTAAGCAAGTTTTAAGTATTTTGACAATGTCACTAAATTTCTTTAAAGAGCTGAGACCAGCAAAATGACTTTTAAAGAGTGATATTTTATTTTTGTACTGAAGTGTAACTTTTTGTTCGTAATATTATGG